>JANWGL010000899.1:0-90668 GCA_025200755.1 Ceratobasidium sp. C01
AACTTCCTCGTAAACTATAAGCCGCCTGGTACTACTGTACCAGACAAAACACTAGCAACTTGTCACGTCACGCTCGGCCGGTTTTTGCTGACTAAGCACATGCATACATCCACAAAAAGTGCTCGAAACACTAACTAGGCGCTGTTCCTTTGCAGATAAACTTTTTGGTAACACCTAGAGCATCATTTTCAGCTATCTAAGACCGATTAAGAGTAGCCAAACTAAAGATATAGATGGGGGGAGTGTCCAAAAGAGCTCTGCACTGGTTGCTAGTGATTTGTCCGGTACAGTATTCGCATTCCCTCTCTCAACCTGCGTTGAATCCGAATATCGAATCGCGCTCGCCACAGAATGGGATTGGTAGCGGAAGAATTAATGTAGAAGTAGTGCCAATATCAGGGGTCGAGACTTATAGATTCGAGGGAGAGTTCGTCTTTGGGCGTGATCATAGTTGAGAGAGACATAACTAGTACGGTAACCGTATCCTCTCCTTTCAGCGTGGATGGATCTTCCTAAATAGTCACCAGATTGGTATCCACATCAGTCGCCGAAGGAACTCCTCCTGGACTGGTTAGAATAGCCCCGCCGTCGGCCGCTGCAGTAGACCTGCCCTTGCCACCGTCCCTACAGCCCCTTCAATCGCGGACGCCTCCTCCCGAAGTTGATCACCAACAGCAACCGACCGCGCGTCGACATCTTGGGCCCGCATAAATGCCTGAAGGGTGTGCTGTGCGACGCAGCCAGCGCGGCTAATCCTCCTCTCCACCTCGTAATATGAGGCGTGTTTTGAAATGAAGCCCGTAGACGCCGGCCGAACGCCGTGCGCCTGGGACAGAACGCGGACGCTGATACATACAGATGGGGAGTGATTTTCGAAATTGGTTCGTAAAATGTCATGATGGATCGGTATGTCTCTCATGCGCACCGATATATCTCGACCATGTCCTAACATAGTACCAAATCCTTAGCAATTATTGTCACATTTTCGTGAGGTAAGCGTTGTTCACCTATCTGGCACCACTTCGAGAACTCTAGAGCACTAAACATTGCTACAAATAGCTTTCCTAACAAGCTCAGCACTTCGATCCAGAACAACGCAGTCGGCTGAAGCACAAACGCTCTCGGCAGGCCTTCATGTTCTCCCCTTTTAGGTTCTTTCGAGTGCCTACTCCAATAGAGGCAGCTGTAGCGGAGATGAAGACTGATCGCAGAGTCGATCCGCGTGCTTGGTTTGGAACCCCGCTGTTGGGTATATGCGATGTTTCCAGCCCACAAATATTGAGCTTGAGCGCATATCCTGAGTGAGCGCAAGCCAGTCTATAGACGATTCTCATTGGAACCTGCTGGGGGTCTCGGCGTTCCGCGCTGTCGCGCTTGCAGAAGAACTCGGCCGCGAGCAGCTTTTGCTTGTTGAGCTCCTGGTAGACGGAGGTTACAATTGAGCTTTTTCCAAGACCTGCCTAGCCGTACATCCAGAGTAGACGATCGGACATATCTCGCTGTTGGGACCAATCCACGATTTCCTAGATAATGCCGACACGTATTCCCGGGAGACAGGTGCGCGCATAGTCGAATCGGGCAGAGCCAACCAGTATCAGTTTGTTCAGAAGGCACGTTGAGCTATTAATTATGTGTCACAAACTGACATACAGCTTGACCGTCCAAGTAGAAGGCTTACCGTTCGTAAGTTGGACTTTTGAACCTCACTGACTATCTCGGGGGTGTGAACGCCTACGCCTCGATCAAAATTCTCTTTGAGTGTCCGAAGCTTATTCAGCAGATCCTCGACCTGGTCCTGCGCCTTCGACCCTACGACGGCGCGCAAGCCCTACACCACAAGTTCCATAAGCCGGTTTATGTCTGACGAGACAGGCGTGGGTGCTCACCTAGCCCTCCGTCTGACTTGTATTCGACAACAAATCTCGACGCGTCCTCGATCAAGTTCAGCATCGTTACCACTGTGTTCACGTGGGTTCAGGCGCTTGTATGCTAGCCGATTCGCTCTCCTCCACACCTCTCCTACCCGGTCTGCCTCCCCCTTGGTACTGCGCAAGTTGCCCCTTTTACAATGCCTACACCCAGCTCTGAGATTGATTTTCGGGTAGTATTATAATTATTATACTAATGGAACTTGACAGGTCCATTATCAGGTGGATGTGTGATTATCTTATCTTATCAGTCTCATCCCAAGATATTATTCATTTTGGCAAGCGAGACGAGCTTCATGTTGCATATTGTCCTCGAACATCTGGAAATCTATCAAGATAAAATTGCTTCGCGGAATAATAGTACAACCAAAATATGTGGTGCAGACAATCACCTCATCGTCTACTTTTCTTGCCCCTACTAGGCATCTACAAAGCAACACGTCAGCATCTCGACCTACAACACAACTCGTCGCAAACTCACCCCCGCTTCAACAATATCGTCATCCCTATCCATTCTCTCACTCCCTCCCTCCTCCCGATCCCGATACCCCTTCCTCCCACCCCTAGCCCCAGCCGCACCACCCACATCCTTCAACTCTTGAATCGCCAACCTTTGCGCCTCCCCCACCCGCTCCTTCAATACCATAACCTCCGCCTTATCCACACCAAAGTCCATCATCTTCTTCCCAATCACCCCCTTGATGCGTTGTAAAAGCTCAACGTCGTATTGCGTAACGAGGGTGATGCTCTTTCCGGCTCGAGCTGTGCGGCCGACGCGGTGGATGTAGTCTTTGGAGTGGGTGGGGATGTCGAAGTTGATTACGACGTCGACTGCGGGGGTGTCTAGACCACTATTGGGGTAGATGAGATGTGAGAATGGGAGAAGAGGAATGTAAGAGTAAGTTCGCACCGGGAAGTTACATCTGTCACGATAAGTAAACTCCGTCCACCAGCCTTGAATTTATTCAAGGCTCCTAATCGCGCGCTTTGACTCAACTGCCCGTGTAACGGTACAGCGGGGAACCCAAGATTTCGCGATACCATACTCAACCTGCAGACAACTCAATACGAGGAGGAGAGGGGAAGCATAAGGAAACACACCGTTGAGCGTCGTGCACCGTCCTCGTAAACACCTGTCCCCGCATAACGGTATAGAAACTAGAAATGCGCACTTTCCATTAACCTCCACCTTAACAGGATTTCGTAAACTCGCACGCTGGAGTTTCACCACCTTAGTGCTCATCGTCGCACTAAACAAGAAAGTATTGCGTTCTCGGAGAAGAACCTAAAACTCCCATAATGAATCTAGCTCTAAATTTTCACGCCTGCGAGAGCGAACGCACCTTCAGAAATTTATCAATCACTGGTCCAAAGTCCATATCCAACAGTCGGTCCGCCTCGTCTAACACAAGGTATCTTAACCCACGCAAGGAGAAACCCTTTGTATTTTCGAGATGATCGTTCAAACGACCTGGGGTGGCAACGATGATATGCGGTCTGAGCAGCATGAGCGCTAGGTTCGGCAGGACGCAAAGGAGAGAATACCTACCGCTTCCCTAACGCAATACTCTGGCTCATCATATCCATGCCTCCAACGATAGTCGCGCACCTCACACCAATCGCTGATCCTAGCGCCTCGAACTGCTGAGCGATCTGGTATGCCAGTTCACTATTCTGGGCCCATTAATTCCTAACCTCAAACATAAAACATAATGTCACGCACCGAGTCGGAGCAAGCACGCACGCGAATGACCCCCTGGGCTTGTCCCATAATTTTTGCAGAATCGACAGAGCAGACGCTGCGGTTTTACCAGAGCCCTACACGCCCAATAACCCTACGTTATTTCAAGAGTAAATTTGTAAATAGACGATAAGTCTTACAGTTTCCGCTACGCCAATGACGTCGTTTCCTTCTAACGCATGCGGGATGATACCTGATTGGATTTCTGTAGGTTTCGTGTAGCCAACCTGCTTGAGTGCCTCGAGGAGTGGTGCGGTCAAACCAAGAGAGGCGAAGGTAGTCGGAGTGGGCAAAATGGACGTGGAATCAATAGCAACAGTAGGCATCGATGTTGACGCCGGATGAGCGAGCTCTAAGTTCGAGCTAGAGCCACCCGGGTCACCATCGTTATCTTGCCTAACCTCATCCTCGCCATTTTCCTCGTCCATTGCCTCAGATTTTTGTTCCGCAAAGCTAGGACAATAGAGCTGGATTTTCTATTTTTCGCCTTTTCTTCAGCCTTTGCTCGCCGGTTCACCGTGAGCGCACGAGCTTGGAGAACACAAACAGACCCGGTTATCATCATAATAAGAATAACAACAACAGGGATATTCTGCCAAAACTTCTTGATTTCGTGCACCAGATACCGAGTTGAGCCAAGAAGCTCTAGTCGCTGTGCCAGTCGCATAGTATTCCAGATGCTAACAAGTTGCGTGGTGACGAGTGAGCTGTGAGGCTAAGCGCCAGCCAAGATGTGCATCCGAAACATCGACGAGACCCGGATTGATCGGCAGTCTCCATTCATCCACACAAGCACAAATTGCTTTGTCATCCGGCAATCAAATGGGAAACATGATTCACAACCGAGAGCCGACAGACTGCAGGACTCGCGCTCGACATGGGGTACAACTAGCAAGGATGGAAGAGGT
Source organism: Ceratobasidium sp. C01 (assembly GCA_025200755.1). NCBI lineage: Eukaryota > Fungi > Basidiomycota > Agaricomycetes > Cantharellales > Ceratobasidiaceae > Ceratobasidium > Ceratobasidium sp. C01. Next base: position 4,578 of record JANWGL010000899.1, read on the forward strand.
CTTAGTCCTGGATGCCGAGATAGCCGCCACCTGGTCTCCGCTAAAGTGCTCATCATGATCGAGGCTCAGGTGTTCTCAGACTCGCAACGCGCGATCAGGTCTTGCAATGGTGCCCGGGACAGGCCTACGTCAGGGGAGGCGAAGAGACACAAACCACGAGATTCCCGACAGTACACGCGCCCGACTTCATGGGCCACCTGCGGCACCTACCCAGACCAAGGGCGGTCCTCCTCTACCGGCTCCTCTGACCGCGCTCCCCTCCTGCGACAACCTCCTCACATTAAGTGGTTAACTCGGCATCATACCTAAACTACTCCCTAGCCCCGGAAACCCCTGCACACTTCCTACTTCGATGCTCGGCCTTCGCCACGGACAGACACCAATTTCTTGGCTCGCAAGGCTCCCAGTTCCTGAATCTCTCTTTTCTCCTCTCGTCTTGCGTCACCCTTTTCCGCTACATTAGGGCCACTGGCCGCTTTATTATAATAATATACAACATGTGTAAAACCTCCCCTCTACACTCCTGTTACGGTCTCGCAATTCGCTGTTTAATTACCTTGGGCCTCTTAGATTAGGTCGTGTTTAGTTTTTTGTGGTCCTGCTCGGCCTTTGCCACTGTTCTGTGCTTCGGCTTGCTCTCTCCTCATGTCTCTTCCCGCTCTTATGTGTCTTCCATCATTATACGTCGCAACATAGGGCCCCACCCCAAAACGGCTTTAAATAATTTAGATTCATAAAAAAAAAGTATTAAAAAAATTCCACATGAGTGGTGGATCACAGTACCCAAGGATCAACCGAATGTCACTCGTGTTCCCAATGAATGTCGACTCCTGCCCTCCAGGGTTTGCTCGTGCACACAGCCGAACATTTAGAGTAACAATCCCTGCTTTACGATCTCATGCCCTACCAAAGAACATCAGATGCGGCAAATAGTAAATCTCGAGTAGGCTCACCGTCTACAGTTGGTGCAATGCTCCCCACGAGCTTCGAATAGATATGCTGCGTGTTAAACATCGCCTGCAGTTCATCGAACTCAGGCTGCGCCAACGAATCCAACATCGCCTGTTGATCCTCCGCTACGCCCAACATCTCGTCCTCTCCCATCCCAATCTGCCCAGCCCTCGCCGCATCTCGCACATGACACGCCAAGAACGCAGTTTTATACCCCAAGTCCCGGACGCCGAGGCTCTTGAGACCTGTAACGACCGATGCGCCCGCGCCTGTCGCCGTGTCGCGTGCAATTTCGCTTCGGACGCCTGGAAGGCCGAGTTAGGCGACGTCGGGAACGACAACGAACGTGCCAGTAAAAGACGCAACGATCGCCGGCTTTGGCACGTTCGACTTGCTCGGCGCGCAGGATGACATCAAGAGAGCGCAGCATGGGGCCAGTGGGGATATCAGATGCGTTCTCTTGCACCCACAGTCGTTGCTAATCCAAACCGTGATTAGGGGATGGATAGTCCCCACCCGTCGCGGTTTCCGCACAGAGGGTCCTGGCACAGCGTCGGTTCGGTGTACTTGAATTGTTGCTCGACTTCAGGGACAATTGCCCGGCACGCGACGCACATGAACAAGCCGTAGAGGAGTTCAGGTCGGACTTCGGACGTGCGCGTCACGGTTCCGGAGATGGCAGAGAGACGCCCAACTGAGGACATACGCATGTCGCGGAGAGAATCGACTAGAGCGAGCGAATGGAAAGCGAGGTGGAAGTCCTTCGTTTTGCGGGCAGTATCGGCGAGCATCGCAGATGGCGCGACAAGGTGGTTACTGGACCTGCAGCTGGGATCCGTTGGCGGGGAGAGGAGTTGCTTCTGCCGAAGATCCAAGGTCGATGCCCATAGGGTTTTCATACACATACTCGGGAGTAGTTTCCTTGACCAGAGCGAAAAGAGCAAGATGGAGGTGGGGTAGGAATCTATATTCGCGTCAGAGCGAGCGAACTGGTGGATAAAACAACGTACCATTGTTGGTCAATCACAGCAGTTATAATCGGCTCGAACGCCACCATGTGCTGATGATTTATATATAGTGTCATGAGCTCATTTTCGACCATAGCTCGGATATGAGCGACGTAGAGGTGGTCAAGCGGTGGCCCACCCCCTTCCACCAGTTCAATCGTCTCATCATATCTATAGTTATTAGCTATGGCCACACCCAAGTCAACTGGACTCACTCGGTCAGAAACTGGGAAAATCTCTCTCGTAAACGATCTGCAGTGGGGTCTGTGACAACTGAGATGTTCCCTTCAAACGCGTTGCGCGCTCTTCTCGTTCTACGTGGTGCCTCCTCAATGGGTTCTTCATTGTCAACTCGTCCGTTGCTACCGTGTCTGTGGATGTCGTCGGCAGTAGGGGTAACGGCCGACTAGGCGGGAGCACTGTCAGATAAATCCATTGTTGCGAACAGCGTCAGTCACGTGTCCACACAGGCGCCGAACACATCAAGCTCAACTCGGCATATTGGAACAAATCGAACAACCTTGTTCTCGTTTTCCCCCCTGCCACAAAACTCGAGACCGTTATCGCGCTCGAGGACAAGATCAAAGACGCACTCAAGATTCCCCAGCTCTGCAATTTCACTAAGGACGTACCCCGCTCGAAGATTATGATCAACAGCGTCCCTACGGGTCTCATTCCCCAGCGGAAAGAGCCTATTTTTACCCCTGAACAACTTACTGATGCTTTCCTCACCTCCCATAGCTGTCTTAGGGACGTCAAGATCGGCGAGCCCGCCAAGTGGGTCTCCAACCCGGCCAACATCACATCTCTCCACAAGTCAATCAAGGTATCGTTTGAGGACCCGGACGGCTCCATCGCCCAGGTCCTGCTCAACAGCAAATCCAAGGTCTTCATGTGCGGTTGCCGCGTCTACCCAGTGAAATTCAACCCCAAGCCGCTCCTTCGTGTTTGCGACAAATGCCACTCGTACGACCACGACGGCCGAAACTGTGGCAAGTCCGCGCGATGCGGTGTATGCGCCTCCCGCAAACACAAGACGATCAACCACCGCGTTGCCTGTAGGCTGTGCAAGAAACACCTCACCCCGAACGACGAGCAGTGCCCCCACGCTCCCAAGTGTGGATCCTGCGATGGCGAACACCAATTCAATGATCCCACTTGCCCCAACAGGCAGAAGTACCGCGTTCCGGCCACTATGACCCTCCGCAATGCCCAACAGGCCAAGACCAACGTTGAGGCTCCCCGTGCAGCTACCTCCGGCGACGCCGACATGGAAGCCGCGTGATGTCGGACCGCAACCCTATCCAAGTGCTGCAGTTGAACGTAGTCAAATCTAACCTCCGCATGCACAGCCTGTTAAATGCTCCCACATACGCTAACATTGATATAATGCTCCTTCAGGATATTTGGTGGGGCCGAATCGGGGTGGAGAAATCCGACACCGCCGCCCAGGACCCTATCTACGGTACTGTCTCCCACCCCGGTTGGCATTGCCTACTCCCCTCCCACAAGCAACTTGCCGCTGGCCCTTCCGTGGCTATTTATTATCGACGCGGCCTAAATTATTTGTCCGGTAACGTCTCTAACCATATCCCTGCCTCGCTCAATTCCCTCTATGTCAATTTTACTATTTATGGGACTCACTTCACTATTGCGAACATTTACCTTCATGGCTCTTCGGCCTCGGCCACCCTTCACGACATCCTAGAACATCCAATCGACCCCGCGGTTCCTGCGGTCTACGCGGGGGACTTCAACCTCCATCACGAGATGTGGGCGCTCGACAATGGGGGATCCCACTCCCAATCGAGTAACGCCGATGACCTGGCTGACTGGATCATGACCAACGACATGACTATTATGAACACCCCCAACGTCCCTACAAGACACGGCTCCACAGGCCAACGTGACTCCTGCATCGATCTCACCATCGTCAACGGGCTGGCGCAGGACGACACCAGAGTCGTAGACTGGGACGCCGATTTTGCAAGATCGATTGGCTCTGACCACGCATGTATTACTTGGACTATCAACCCTGTCTTCACTGACGCTCCTTTCGTCCCCTCCAAGCCCTCTTACAGATACGACATAGACCCTTCAAAACGATATAGCACAGACAAAGATGGAGTACACACGGTTGGATGGGTCGAAGCCTTCGAGTCTGCCCTTGCAACACAACCGCTCCCCCAGTCCTATGACTCTCCTGAAGACTGCGAACTGGGAGCGTCCGCTCTGCTCCAGGCTATGGCCAGTGCTACTGAGGCCTGCATGAAACCCGTTCGACGCGACAAGCCCAAACCATGTGCGGAATGGTGGAACCAGGAGCTTAGCGACCTTGTGGACAGTAAACCCTCGTTCTCCGGCACGAAGGATGAATTCAGCGGTCGAATGCGCACTGCTATACGGGCTGCACGCAATCGACACGCCCATGAGGTTTGCATGAAAGTTATTGGCTCTGACGTATTCTCTCTCACCTCCTGGTCCTCGGGCCAAAGGAACACCCGCCTCCCGCCATTGCAGTTTGAGAATAGACTAACAAATGACCCAGAAGAACAGGCCTCTGCCTTACGCAATGCTTTCTTCCCTAGCCGTGCGCCCCCAGTTTTGGAAGACGCCCCTCTCGGCATCCCAGCCCACACCACCCGAGAACACCACCCGATCACCAAAGGCGAAATTGAGGCCGCATTGGCCACATCCTCAAACACCTCAGCCCCAGGCGCCTTCGGCTCCAACTATCGGGTCCTCAAATGGGCGTTTGAATTCAAGCCTAGTCTACTTGTCGACTTATACAATGGATGCCTCAACTACGGTGTTCACCCCAAGTGCCTGCGCCACGCTATTGTTGCGGTCATCCCTAAGGCGCGGAAACCTGACATGTCCAATCCCAAAGCGTACCGTCCCATCTCTCTTCTCGAGTCTCTGTCTAAATGTCTGGAAAAGGTGGTCGCTACGCGGCTCCTTCACGAGGTCGGAGCTAACAATCTCATCCCCTTTACACAATTTGGTGGTCGAGATCACTCGTCTTGTGTTGATGCTGGTCTTTCCTTGCTGCACGACGTGCATGCGGCCTGGAGGGCCAAAAAGCATGCGTCCCTCCTTACGCTGGATATCAAAGGCTACTTCGACCACGTTAACCACCCCTGCCTCATCTATACCCTTCGCCACCTCGGCTTCTCTGATAACGTCTGCATCAGCAAAGTTGACATTTCCTCCGGATTGTTCTGGAGAATGGACTTGGCTGTTGAAGGTAGGTTGAAACTACCCCCTTATTCTGAAGAGCTTTGAAACACTCTCAGATTCTGGCAAAATCCAGAGCTTACCCAAGTATTTGAAGCACTCCAAGACTTAGACTTATGGGATCATAACCCCTCCAGACACCACAAGGTTCTCCAGGTAACTTTAAATCCCCTAGTTTGAGATTCAATACACTCTGAATCCCAAGCCAATTGCTTTGGAGTGCTCTGGAGCACAGTTTCTAGGCACGTGACCCAGCCACTATTATGTAATGGACTTACGCAGGTCAACCAAATCGAACCTCTCCGATTGAAGAGCATCCTCCAGCTGATGGATCAATCTCAATGTATATAGTAACAATTCAAATATGGTACACGCAAAAATGGGCAAAAAAAAGGGAAGAATCCAGACATGAAAGTATATGTAACTAATACATTTTTGTCTATAGTCATCGGTGAGGGGAGTTAACCGGCCACCCCCGGGAAACAGAGGAGCTTCTCGCAATTCGCCGGCCTATCGCAAAAGTTAGGCACGTGGGTCCCCTATCCCCAGCCTCTCAACGCACCTTGTACATGACAGCAAACATATCTTCTTCTGTTCACGGTCGTCCAGCCTGTATCTCGAGCACAACGCATCCAACGCTTCGAATATCGATCTTGGCGTTGTACCCCTGCTTGTCACCGTGCGACATATCGGGGGCAGGGTTCCTTCGTATTGTACACTTGCCCTGCAGGAGGCATTAGCTCACACTTAGTTGTCCGAGAGATAAGAACCTACCGCTACGCTTGGAGATCTCAAAATCAGAGATCTTGCATATGCCTGAGGGGCCAACCAGGATATTTTCGCCTTTCGAATCCTGGAATGAGGGTGTTAGGCGTTGCTCCAAAAGGAGTAGATAAAAACTCACCCGATGAAGAATTCCAGATGCATGCAGATATGTGAGCCCGTCGATGATTTGGTGACTAAACGAGTGAACCGTCCCATCATCGAACTTGCCCTACTGCCGCAGAACGCTTCCAGAAGCACCAGGAACGTACTCCAAGAAGCTAAGAGCGAAGTTAATCCTTGGTGAAGATGTCTAAATGCGTTGTACTTACATGCTAGGTGCGTTGGCCATCTTCTCAAAGCCAAGGTACTGAACGATGTGCGGATGATCGAGATCGCACAGGGTGTTGCTCTCTGACTTGAGCGTGTCGACGACTGACATTTGCTTTGAATCATTTCGGTCGCTTTCCGTCCTGGGGAGCTCGACTTGCTTCACGACAATCCTGTCTCCAGTCGTCAAGTTCAAAGCATGGTGCACCCGTCCAAAGCTGCCTCGCCCGATGAGTTGACCTCTAACCCACTCAAAGGCAGCTGCAGACCTCTGGCGTCAATATAATATCATGACCACACGATCTAGCCACTTACATCGTTGGCAGCCTTCTCAACTGTTTCAGTGCGTTGGCTCAGCCCTACACGTAGCTCATCGTTACGCGTACTTACAATCTCATCGTAGGTCTACGCGTTACATGTGGTAACCGTGGCTCAACTATGCGTCGATGACCTACGCGTAGATTGTGAGCCAGATTGGGGCACCACTGGCCAGGCATTGGCCATTCAATACTCTTACTGCATTGTTACTTTCTGTATATACACATTATATTCAATTATCCCACACTTTTTCTGGCCGTTCCAAGGCATTTAATCATGTGATCTTTCTTCTACGCGTAGGTCAAAAGCAACGTTTTTAGCATCTGGGCCCCTTGTTTTGGCAGCTTCCCATGATCGGATTTGGTCGATTTTTGGCATAGAGCTAGTGCTGTTATATTGATAGAGACTGGAGTGCTTACGCTGGGCTCAAAGTGCCTATATCTGCTGCGCGTAGGCATTTCCAATATCCCCAGATAGTGAATCATCACTATGTATGTACAATGTTTTGAGTATCACATATCTGAATACATCACCGGGCAGCCACGATTTTTGCGCATTTAACAAGCTACTTCTCTGTTTGTTGTGGTGAGATTTGTGGTTTATGATTTCCACTATCACACCTTATACGCTCACCATTTGTCTACGCGTTGATGACCTACGCGTTGATAATATACCCAGTTAACCCTTACCAATTTTCTCACAGGGTATGCATCTTATAGGTTTATGCATCTATTGGTGCTTCAGAGCACCTATCACTAGTAGTTTCATGCTATCTTACCTGTACTCGTAGTTGGAAAGATACCTGTTTGACCCATCTTTACTCATTATTGTACCTTCCAATCATTGGATTGAGCTGAAAACGTGCACATATCTAGCCTCAATGTGCTCCTATATACTGTCATGTTTACGCGGGTTATAGGGGCTCTGCATCTTGCGAGCGTAAGCATTTACACGCAACGCAGGGGGTTGTGTCTGTGAAATTGATGGTCCCCTAATCCCATCACAATGTAAAGTTAAGTAGCTCATTAAATGCAGGAAATTCACAGCTCTCAGAATATACCTTTCATTCTATCTACATAATAGAACTTCACTCCTGAGAGGGGAATCTTTGTTACAAGGGGTATTTGCCCCTAAACAGCGCCACATGCGCTAACGATTCCCACTGTGCAAATACTGCTCCCTTGACATATTCAGGTACGCATATGGTGCGACATTCAATGGACAAAATCTCAGGCCAATTGGAGCACGGGAAGGGGGTAAAGTGAGAGATATATTGTTGATTAGGGGCTTAGATGTCAACTGAAGTGGGAAAACTTCACTATGGAGATGGACTTGTAGAAAAATAATGTGTAGAGTCGACTCAGAACAGTTTATTACCCTAGTTCGTTTCTTAGTAGCTGGGTATCTAGCAGGTGCTATTGCTTCAACTCACCAAGTTGTCTGCACCAGGTATGTGTTCATAGCTTACCTAGAACATGACAATACATGTGAATGTAGGCTAGGTATTAATAAGATCCTGGGTGGAACTAGGTTTCAAAGCATTCTGAATCTCATGTAAACATTCAATTTACATTCCTGTATTTTATTCCTAATGAAGTGATGGCAGGGGTGGATAGGGGTAAATGGTGAGAATCCCCCTGTCATATCTTTGCACCTGCTGATTGGATTGCTTTCAAACTTTGTATCATAGTTCTACATACTGTATAGTTGGGAATCGCCACTTCAGAGTCCACCAATTAATGTCCCATAGGTCATATACATGGGGACGATACTTACAGCTTATTTCTCAGCAGTTTCTGCCCCTTTTCTATGTTGTACAAATTTATTATGACACGCGTAATGACATATTCTGGGAGCCGGGAATTATGCGCATTTAATGAGCTCTTACCCACACGTTTGTGATGGGTTTTGGGGTCATGCATTTTGCCTTGCGTGCACTTCCACGCCCTGTAGTCCTCATTCAAGAACCCTACAGACATTTCCGCACATGCTTAAGACCATGTGGAGGTACATTGAGAGGAGGGGAGGGGTCATGCATAGACATAATGTGAGACCCCCATACATGTCTCCAACACATAGACCCTATGTATAGGTACATCTACGCGTTGGGTATATCAACGCGTAGGTTCATCAACGCGTAGGAACATCTACGTGTTGATTCATCAACGCGTAAAGATTCTTTAGGAGGACAATGCATGGAATCAAAGGAGCCTATCTCACATACATGTATCTACAATTAAGTGTGGATATATTACACCTATCACTATAGGTAAGTGTGCATATATGTAGACTTAAGACCTCTCCCTAACTGTAGTGTGATACCAGCTGAATCAATAACTGCAGAACCGACCACCGATGGGTGAGTAATAGCTCATAAAAACCTCATAAATCAGGGCATCCTGCTGGTGTATTTAGATAGGCAATATACAGTTTTTGGTATGTACATCTCAAGTCTTTAGTAGTTGTAGAAAATGTAAATCATTACGCGCCGTGGATAGAGACACCCTGGGTCCAGCGTAAGTTATTGAAGGGTCTTGTAGATTATAGAAGTAGTCACGTACCAAAATCTGGCCAAATGCAATCACAAGAAGGTATAAAACCGGTACAATCAGGGGCTAGAAATGTGCTCTTGGTCTACGCGTAGAACTCAAATCACATAATTTAGCACCTGAAACCAGGTTGAACAGACATGAGAACTAACATATAGTATCCCTAAATACACAGCTGAGCTACAGCACGGAATATTGGACTGCTAAAGAGCAGCCTGGGGTGACACAATCAGGCTCACAATCTACGCATAGGTCATCGGCGCTTAGTTGAGCCACGGTTACCACATGTAACGTGTAGACCTACGATGAGATTGTAAGTACGCATAACGATGAGCTACGCGTAGGGCTGAGCCAACGCACTGAAGTGACTCGCCTTCTGGAATGGTCTCCGGTAAATTCAGCGACGAATTATTGATCGATGCAGTCCCAGGCGTAACCTCTGCACGTCCTCCCCACATTTTCGTGCTCCTCTTCCTCATAATTGCCGATTGTGGCACAATTGTCCCCACTATAACCATTGAACCCGAGTCCATGTATGTTGACGCTTCGTCCACCGGCGGCGGCATCTGGATCCTTGTAGCATTGATGCGCTCCATCATCTTCTTGCGTTCCGCTGCAACAACACGAATCGACTTCCTGTGCTGCCTCATACCATTCGGTCCACCCATCGCGGGGGTAGCGGTCGGAATCATAGGGGGCGCTTCGCCAGTGACGGGCGACGTTCCGCCCAAGGGCGCATCAATGATGGGCTTGTCGAGGTCGTGATTTAGGAAGAACTCTTTGAGCTTTCGTACATCTCCTCGGCCTGGGGACGGATATCCTAGCTCCGCGAGCCACAGTTCAATGATTGTTGCAAAACGAGCGGTGGCCGACTCGCCACTGTGTCCCCGCTGCTGCCGCTTCCCGAACCCGAGCCGGTGGCATTCAGCATAATTCTTCTTGCGCACCTCGAGGGGGGGAGCAAACGCGAGAGGTGTTCGTCCCGCGTTGATGCTGGACTCGAATCGGCTTGAGAAGCCGGCCTTGACCTGTCAATCTGCACACGCAAGCCCGCCCTCGTTGCAGAACTGCGCACGAGCGTTGAATCATTCCTACCACCTGAAGAAACTGAAGTTCTAGGGGTTGGGGCCTTCTGAGCCACGTGCCAGAACAGAGTCGCACTCCCCTCGTCGCTCCCGCGATTGTCGTCACCATTCTCCTCAAATCCCAGATTCATACGGATGCCAGGGTGTGCCGTGACAAGCCCGGGAAGAGCTTGCATTGTGTGAATGTAAATTGCATGCTTGAGGCAGCCGTTCTGGGCGCATAACAATCGCATTGTGGCGTGCGATTTGAGTCAATTCAAGGAGAAAGGGACTTGTTACGAGCGCAGTGGGATTCGGAGCTTGGAATATGAGTTGCGCAGGTCGGAGATGAGATCAAGTGGGGCGATGGGAGTTGTAACAGGTGGTCCGGCTACAGTGTATCTAGTCGGGGGCGATGGCATATACCAGGAGGGTTAAGCACAAAGTTAAACTCGAGCTTCAAAATAGCGCACTTACCGCTTAGAGCTCAAGTAAATCGTCGCCTTAGTGTGCGAGGTGGGTCCTAATCGGGGTAGGCTTAAGCAGCCCAGTCTCTTCGCCCTTCGCCCTTTGAATCCTCAAGAAAAAGCTCGCCATAGAAGCCCGCTGATGATCGTCCAGGTGCGCTCTCAGCTGCCAAATAGATTATTACAGGCCCGATAAGCAAGCAGGGTGTTGTGCCAGGGGCAGGGGGCAATTAACGCTTACCCATAACGAACCAGCCACACAGAAGGTCAGATGAATCATTCGGTCCAGAAGGTCGACGTAGGGCACGCTGAGCACATTCGAAGCCATTCGAGCCATTGGTGCGGCAGTAGATTGGCGATGACAGAAGCATTATGGCGATGCGGCCTCGGTGACCCAAAGAGCCTCGGTGCTATCCAATCGGAGAAGCGTCGTAGAAATGAACGAGCACGATATACCAGAGCACCTTATGCGCCAAGTTGCCTCGGTGCGAGCCAATTGGAGAGGCGTTGTAGAAATGAACTAGCAGTATGGCGAGAGCACCTCACGCGCGAAGTTCGCGTTGGAGGAGAACGAGACACTTCTGTGCGGTGGGGTGGCCGACTCTGTGGAGCGTTAACGCAGTAACCAGCAGCAAATTGTCGCAAAGGGAGAATGTGGTGTCTGGAGGAATGACTTTAACGCCACGGTCTTCTTTCTTATCGTTCGACTTGCAGGAGTGGTGCTGACCCTTGCAGGGAGCCGGAGTGGAACGGGAACGGGAACGGGAACGGGAATGGGAATGGGAGTGGGAGTGGCAATGGGATGCGCGTATGGGTTGGGTTGATGATATCGGGGCTGAAGTGCAAATGCTCGAGGGAGATGCCAGCATGCATGGGGCAGAGGTGGGCGAAAAGGGCGGTTGCGTTCCCAGCGGGGCCACTAGCTAGCACAAGAATGACGGGGGCAACGCGAACAATAAGATTTGCACCAAGCGGAATGATCAAAAAAGAAGTGGTTAGGCATGCGCGAGCATACATTGAGTAGTGCGCTAACCTTCGTCAAGTCCCCACGTCGGTTGCTAGCGCCTGGCTGCACGTTTCTTTCGCCAATGTTCCATGACAAAGAATATGAAGTGAGAGCAATATTTGTTGAAGAAAAATTGGTCGTGGATGGAGAGGAGATCAGTTGTCGAGGTAACAAGGTGGGCAGGGTCTAGGGAACTGTAACGAGAAACAAGGTGGCAAGCCATTCGGAGAGAGGAGAGCGGGATAACAAGCGTCTGGCGTTGGTTGTTGACTAACATATGGCTTGTGGTGTGGAGTAGCGTGGGCTGTGGCGTACTGCCAGAGAACGGATGAAAGAGCTCAAGGTAGGCCAACTTGTCGCTGCAGATTGACTGAAGGTGGTGGGGTAACTGAAATATGGCACGAACTCGTCCAGCCTGAAAACCTTCAACGACGAATGAAATCAGCAACAGATTGCACAGTAATAGTAGATGGGCTTACGGTTGAAACCATGACTGGTGGCTCCTTGGTTCCGAGGGGAGAACAACACGACGTCAAACGATCCAAAGCGGGTCTGTCGCCCTTCGTCATCGTGAGAGCTCGGAAATGCGCGAACTTGATCGCACTGGGCTGGGGCTGAGAGAAGGAACGGGAGTCTACCATGGGTCAAACGACACCGGCTCCAAACCTGGAAGGTCAAATTCTCGGAAAGGGGGAAATTAGACGGCGCGTCGGGGAGCTGGGATACAAACCGGCGAGTGGCGGTAATCAGGTCACGCGCCTGGTGCTTGTTGATAAGATAAGCGCCAGTTTTCTTTCCAGGGTTTGGGCGCTTGGCAATTGTGACAGTCGGGTTCGGGTACCAAACATCCACCTCCACCTCCGCCTCCGGCTGCTCGTTCCTCACTTCCTCCATTTCCGCGTCGTCTCCCTTGCAGTCTGCAACCTTGTCAAGATGCTGAAGGTTTTCTGGGAGTAGCCCAAGTTCCCGCAGGTGAGCTCGAAGCATAGCCCAAGACTCCTTCCGTTGTAAGTACGTCGCCATTTGCGCTATTGCATTTACGTGGTTTGACGCTCGCCATGCCTCCTTTACGTAGTCGATGTGCAGACGCTCTGTTGCCTCCGTATTGTAGCCATCCGTGGTCCCCAACTCCCTAATTGAACGTCCGTAATGCGACATCATATGGATCTTGGCAATGTCACTGAAAGACTTCTCGTCGCCTAGCTGCCCCGTCCGGACGAAAACTTCTTTCAAGCCATGAAACGTCGCCAGATCGCTATCCATGGTATCCAGGTCTTCTTCCGATAGCTCCGGCATGTGTGCACAATACATAAAGTCGACAATACTTCGTGCAGCGGCAACTGCCTTCGCATCACTCCCCGCAATCGTCGGTACAAAGGTTTTTGCCAGAGCCTTAGCTTCGCCCCCCATCCATTGGCTGACCACAGATATCCCTTTGGCAAAGTGACGTAGCCCCTGGAACCTAGGCAGGCCTCTCAATCGACGGTCAACCTCTGGCTCCTTCAAGATCCCCGTACACCAGTTAACGATATGGTCGAAGACGCCTTTATTGAGCTGATGGAGTAGATCGGGTGTGACGCAGTTAGATATATTGACTAGGGGAAGATTGGCCCAGAACAGTACAGTTGGGCAAATGCCTAGAGTTTTTATGGGTTGTGCGTATCCGTTCCGGTGGTCCTCCATTGCATCGAGTGTTTGACGTTTTGTTCGTAGCTCGTATCTTTTCGAAAGATCGCCTCGTTCGTGCTCCGGAACCCAGCAGATTGGACAACGGTTTTCTCGAGTGCAGGTGACGGTACACTGCTCTGGGAAGTCGGCAATGTACGACGCCAAGATTAGATGACACCTTCGAATCCCCCCGTCCGCGCACAGCATATCCTCGCCCTTCATCGAAATCTCCTTCAGCGGGGCAAGGATCCTCGACATACAGGTATGAAACAGTTGCCACCCTGCCTCACTCTTCGCCGCCACTCTCGAGTAACATGTGAGGTCGCTAACCGGTAAGTATCCAACGAGTATCATTGCGTGTTGACTTGGGCGACGCCCAATTTCCTTGCTGATATTGCCAATCGTCAGGTATACCGGCCACGCACGCTTGTTTCCGCTCATCACAGTCATCTGAGTCTTGTCAGTCACAAGAATAAGAGGAACAACTGTCGCATATTCGCCAAGTATATTCTAAATATTTCATTGTAAGCATATAATCCGTCCGCTCACTGTTGCCCCACTTACCTGGATCCTCCACCACCAATCGCCTGAACACATCTCGTCGTAGATCCGCATCTTCCGTTCAATCGTTTCCCAGTGCTTCTCCGGTGCAAATCGCATGTTAAGCATGTCGCCCGGGATGCCCGCGTGCGGGATTCCCGCGGAATTCCCGTGCCCGCACCCGCGATTCCCGCGTTCCGGGCAGCGGGCACAGGCGCGGGAATGAGAATTTAGACACGGATTCCCGGAGGGATTCCCGCAGATGCCCGCCCATAAGCGCCGTAAATCCCGTGTATTCCCGCGCGTTTGCGGGCATTCCCGCCTACCTGCGCGCCCGCACATACGTGTGGGTACCTCAACAGCACAAGTTGCCTTACGAATTTTCATACAGCTATTTCACGGAGCAACATAGAATATATTTGGCAAGCCTCAATATACATTCAACATGCGAGCAAAACTTGTAAGTGGAATAACCGAACGCTACACAACGAATTGTCCAAGTACAACCAATACACATAGCCGATACCCCGGATCATACGCGTGCGAGCCTGTGAAACAAAGAATGGGCCAAACCTGACTGAGCGAGTGTCATTGGCCAGTTACGGGCGTCAGTTGGGAGCACCCGAACCCCCCTGGCTGGGGCGTCAGGAAAAAAGCACAAGGTAAATTTACCTCTGTTTGGCAAATGCTGTGTGTTAGCAGCTGTAACACCACCATGAGGCAAATTACCCCTTATTTACCTCATTTGCACAGGGTAAATGGGGGTAAATGGGGTAAATTTGAGCAAATATCCAGGGGGGGATAGTTAATGGGGTAAATGGGTAAATCTGGTGTAATTACATCAAATTTACAAGTGGGTTTTTTCCTGACGCATACACTCAGTGGGCCTTTGCTGTCTCCCATTCTATCAAAGCAGCTGATCTCTGGGGGCATGTTGATGGGAAGTCTGTACGTCCTAACGGCGTTGGTGCTCGTACTCTCGAGAAGTGGGTGCAGAAGAATGCGGCTGCGGTCGAATATCGTTAACACGTTGAACCACGACTTGCCCCGTCGATATTTGGAGGGTACAACGTCGGCGAAGGAGGCGCGAGGTGCTCTCCGAACACACTAACACACCAGTGATAAGGTGTCTCTGATGGCCATTAAAATCTCCGTATACCTGAGGGCCTCCGAAGCGCCGTCTGGATGGCTCGGCGTTTGTGGCCAATGAGAGTCGCAGGAAGGCGATTCGTTTTCGCTCTCTACCGTCTATCTATGAGCCGTGGATTGCTCGCCAGGAGGATTCTGGTATCGTCTCATTTGACCTGCTGCGCACCTTGTTGGAGGCCAGTATCAGAACCAGCAGCTAAGCACTGACTTGGACAAGACCGTTTCTACTTTTCCTGGTAGTACTTAGTTCGGTTGGCTAGCTTCGTCCGCTTCTCCTCCCTTGGTTCTTCATGATATCACATCGTAGTTCCCAATTGCCGGTGCTCGCAATCCTGGTTTGGGTATTCGCGCTCAGAGCACCTGTCGAGACTGACCTCATACCAGTTATCACTCCGGGTCGAATCCTTGCCCGCATTATGCAATCTATCAATGCCGTACTGAGCTCTGGGGGACTCCGGTGTGGAGGAGTGATCAGAACCGGCGCAATGATTCTGGTGCGTCGACCTCTGGATCGAGGCGGAAGTACCAATATGTGGCTCCACAGGTGAGCGAAGATGGCGCGAGTGTCGGCGATCCCATTCGGTAATAAATGCGTTAGGGTACCCATTATAAACTCACTCAACACTTAAATTATTTTTTCCTTAGTTTTCAATCACCTCTATGTGCCAAAATATCCAATTTTGCCATCCCCCCTGACGAACACTTTCCAACAGAGTCAGCACGGCAGACCACAATAGAGAGGTTTGGCTTGCTAGTTAAACCCAAAAGTCCTGTGAACCCCGAACTTCGCTTGCGTTCTGGCACGCCTTTACAAAACTCGGAGAAAATGATATTGAGGATCCAGGTAACACGGCAAAGAACATCATTGAAATTTTGATACTGGGGATCCTATCTCGAAGTCAGACGTCCCCACTAAGTTCATTTTTGTTCTTCTAAGCGTTAACAGAGAAGAAGGCGTGGTTGCTAAAAACGTTGATTAGATTATAGCTAGCGGCATTTTTGTACCTTAGACTCACTCTGCGTTGTACACCGCATTGGTGGGGTTGGATGCAGCGAGGGACAAGCAAGCGGACTGGCCGTATGCGTAATCATCAGTGCTATATATCATACAGGAGCCGGTCAGAGGTTTCGCCTAGAACAATATTTTTCGAAACTCACCCGAGAACCTGGGTGAAGTGTGTTCCCTCATGGATGATGGTGTCCGCACGCGAGCCTTCGCCAGTAGCGGGAGCCTAAAAGATGATTAAGCGTCAATCCTCAAAAAGCGATGTACTTTGGACGCACATTCCAGAAGTAGCCGCAGAGATAGACAGTTCCGTAGCTGCTTGGGTAGACATAGGCATACAAGTCCGGGTCCGAGCATGTGCCGCAGTTGTAAGCCCAGGTAGCAGGGTAGGTACGCAGACGCTATAAATTTAGGACGATCATTTATCACTTAGGGTTCAGTGTGATCGCTGCGTTTTATTGTAGGCACGTACCGAGAAACTGTTGAGGACCAAGCTGTAACGGGATGACGCCCAGGTGCCGAACCAGCGAACGTAGTAAGTCGATGTAGAGGGGTTAGCCGTCAAGAAGCTATACGAGTTGCTCGCATACGTGGCAGCCGCAGTGATAGCGCTGGAGATAGAGGTCTGGCGAGCGGTAGTACAACCAGAATAGGTTTGGCGCTTGCCGAGGGCCTGGGCGGGAGGCACAACCGCGGTCTTGTGGGACACAAGCTTTCCTTGGACATTGACCTGGGCCGCCTCGATGTGAGCGTAAATGTCGGTGAGAGACTTGTCCTCCTCGACGACGCGGAACAGATTGGCGGCATCAAGAGTATATGCGCCAGCGCCGGTGGACGTCAAGTTGTACACACCAGCGACTTGTTGAATTGCGGTATTTAGTACGCACTCCCACCCATAAACCATGCGTGTGACTTACGGTTATGTTCAATGGTAACCGACTCGCCAGGCTTCAACTCGACAAAGGACTCGGCACGGCCAGCTTGCGCAACAGCCTGAGGGCTATAACGGACTTTCATCCCGCTGAACGCCGCACGAGCACCGTTGGCGTTCACAACGCCGAAGGTCTCGGTCGGGTAGGTCGACAGAGGGGAGCGAGGGTCCCGGAGCAAGCGAAGAGTCTCAGAGCCGGTGTTAGATACGGTAGCTGCAACGCGGAGGTTGTCGACATCAGTGATCTCGGCAGCAGGAGCCGCAACCTTGAGCGAGAGCGAGCGGTCGGCCGATGCTAGAAGCGCGGTGGACAGAAGGAAGGCAGTAGCAGCGAGCATGTTTACAAGAATGAGCCAAGGGTGAGCAACGCAAATGAGTGCCTGTTGACTTAGAGCCGATAGCTTCAGTCTCTTATACTTGCTGTGACATTCTCTGAGCGAGCCGTTTAGCTAAGTTCCAACATGCTACATGCGGTCAAGAACTCACAGAACGCGGAAAACAGCTCGCGCAAACGCGGTCTGTGGGATGAGAAGAATTCGAACGCCAAGCCCGACATGCCAGAAACTTACTAGCCGGTGCTTGAAGAAGGCCAATTGGTTTTGTTAGATACGAATCGTATTCCTGGATATAACGAATCGGTAACTCATCAGCTGAACAAGCCGTGATCAAATCACGGCATCATACTTCCGGCTCCCCGTATGTTTACGGCTGTAACTATTCTGTCTCTTTGTGCGACATGGGGCGCGCCTTCCCGTGTATCTCTCCATGCTGAAGTCGCAAGCATCAATGCTTGGCGGAAGACCTAGCGCGCTGCGCATACTCGACGAGACTTCGGCCCACATGATTTACCGAGGTCTACCAGTTCTTGACAAAGCATCTTGAGAGGAATCCTGACGCACCAAACGCTTCTACGCATGGTCTCAAAGTGAGAATCCGCAGCAAACAAATACAATCGAGGTCTGTAAAGTCCCAAGCCGATTGAATATGAATGAATGAGTGGTACTAAGTACGTAGAGTCCAAGATACAATCCAAGACAGACAGCAAATCAAAGAAAATGTGGCGTATAAAAGAGGAGGCAGGCTAGCTATATAAAAAATTCAAGTGTACACAACGCATTACTGTTGAGGCACAAGGCCACGCTCTAATTGGTCCCGCATGGCCCGTTCGCCCTTCTTCACCCAATACTCAGGCGAATGGATCTCTCCGCTTGTCCCAAAGACGCAGTCGTTATCTCTCACGAATGCCCATTGGCTCGGATCGGGTACGGGGAGGCTTGTGATTGCAAATAGTTCGGCATGGATGATGTTGTGACAGAAATGATCCAAGTTGAGATCGTTCTGCGTAGGGAGAGTGTCGAAATAAGAAACTGCAAGCACACTTGTGACCTAACAGACGTACCTTATCATAGCCTATGTGACATCGATAGCAATTAGTCGAGTGAGATACAGATACTGACTTGGGAATGTATGCCACGCACCAAACGGGTCTGAAAAGAATATAGTATATTAGCACATATTCGGGGAGAAAGGTAGGAGAACGCACTCTCAATCTCTTCACCGGCGGCGAGGAAGCCAAAGAATAGAAATGCCTACACACGGGCACGTCAGATAAAACGAAGACAATTGTAATGGATACATACCGCAATACCAGTGGCCGGGATAGTGATATAGCCAAGGGACTTCCACAGCTGGAATGGCTAATAAACAAGTCAATCAAACGGATTTGCGCACTATAAGCCTAAAAATTGTTTACCAAGAAGAAAACGTAGAGTAAGCAGACTGTCCACAGATGAACGCCATATCTAAACAAATGCAACTAAGCGGCCGTTTACAAAATCAGACGAAGCCGCTCACGAGAAAGGAATTGGGGTGGTGAGAATACGTTCAAGCCCAGAGAGAGAATCGACCAGCTGATTGAGCCCAAGTAGCATCGTATCTAAAACTATATTAAATGCTTGTACAATTCGACGTGCTATAGGGCTTACTAATGGTTGGCACATCCAAAACCTTTCGTTGCTGCAACGCGGAAATGTAGGAGCTCTACCCGTAAGGTATGGTGAGCATGGGGTGTAATAGCCCGTCGTATAGATACAAATTTACATACTATATATAGCGTAATTTCTAGAGGGATGTTGTAGGACATCACAGATTTCTTTGCTCGCTCCTTTGCAGCCTTCTTCCCACCGACGTTCTTCCCCTTCTTGGTCAACAGGTTGACCAGTAGTGACAGAGGCCACACGTCGAAAACATCCCACTTCGGCGGGTTGCTCGAGGGTGCGAGGTCTACTTCCCCGTGTGGTCCGCTAACCCGTCGATAGTAGGCCCCACTACGCCGTACCGTAGATCCACGGCGCAACCCAGGGCTCGCCGGACCAGAACTGAATTTCTCCGTTAAGGCAGGGAGTTGAGACAAGGACTGCTCGTCGCGGTCGGATGTAGGGAGATGCGTAGACGTCGAGCCACCCCACGAGCTACAACCTTGTCCATCCGTTGCCGACGAAACACCCATAGTTTCTGCTATTTCGACTGACGTGCGCGATACGACTGCCTGCGGAGGCATCCCGGCTGGGAGCGAGTACGCTGGAAGGAATTTGACCAGGTGATACAGATCTTCATAATAAACACCTTCCTCGCCACGTAGATAATGCTTAACCGCCACGCTAAATGCCTCCACCAGATTAATCGCCGTACGCTTTTCAATGATGTTCCGGGCTCGTTCCTCGACAACATTTTCAGGCTTAGCTGTAATTGGAGTATCTGGGATGTGGAACCATACTAGGTACAGGCGTGAATCGATGATGAGAGCAGCGTGGCACGTTCAGCTTACCGGTGCGAGAAAATGTCCTGCTAGCGAGGATGATGGCAGACCACAAACGACGACCCTCATTGTAACGTTCGAATGAGGAAGAGGTACGATACTATCAACGCATACATCAAGGTTTATCATTTAGGGTCGGAATGAATTGGATGGACACACTGAGATCACGAAACCCAGCACCGTACCGAACCTGTCAATGGAATTAGCGTTGAATTGAAATCATAGTGAAGAGAGGCATACACAGTGAGTAACGTAGGTTGTATACTTAGGTCTTGGACCTTATCAGTGATCAAACAAACACACACCGCCCAGCCAGTGAACAAGAGGATAAGATTCCAACACCTAAACAGCGCCGTTGCAAGGATCGCATTGAACAGCGTTGGGAGGAATCGAGAAGGAGAGGCGAACTATTAACAAAAAGAAATTAGCACACGGTAGTCCAGAGCTTATGGTACACCTACTGGGTCGATAGGAGATCCACCGACGAACTATTAAAGAACATTAGTGCCTATACAACGATAATATGCCGAGCGGAACGTACATGTGGGCCAGGCATACCTGTTGCCGAACTACAGAGCAAAGCAAGATGCGTCAGACGATCAGTTCACTGAGCCATGGATCGTAGCCTACTCGAGTTGTGTGAGGATATAGGTCTTGAAATGAGCTTCGAGTTTACTAGTGGCTGGAGGAGTAACCACGAGAGATGATTGTTGTGCGTCAGAAACAAGACGAAGACCGCGCCAGCAAGTTATCAGGCATCGTTGAAACCCTACTTTGCCGGCGTTGAGCAATGTTAGCGGACGTTGGCGGGCTAGCCAGTTGAAGTTCGATCAGAGAAATATGCCCGGGAGCACAAGGGAACCAGCTGACGAAGCCCGGCGGTAACTCCGCGGTCTCGCAGGACCCAAGTCTTCTTTGGACATTAACATGAGCTGGTTCGATGCGAGTATAGAGACTTGCCTTCCTCAGCGACCCTATTATCTAGCACATACTCCTCGCCCACCAGACACGCGTGTAATTTACGGTTGTGTTCAATGGTAACTGGTAGACTAGACTTCAGCTCAATGAAGGGATCGACGCGGCTAACTTGTGCAGCAGCCCAGGGGCTGTAACGGACTTGCATCCAGCTGAACGCTGCACGAGTACTACTAGTGTTCACGATACCGAAAGTCTCAGTCGAGTATATCGATAGAGAAGAGTTCGGGTCACGGGGCAAGTAAACAATCCCGGAGCCAGTGTTGGAGACAGTTGCCGCAACGCGGAGGTTGCTGACATCTGTGATCTGAGCAAAAGGGGTCGCAACCTTAAGCGAGAGAGAGTGGTCGGACAACGCTAGGCGCGCAGTGGGCAAAAGGAGAGCGGCAGGGCGAGCGTGTTTACAAGCACGAGCCAAAAAAAAAAAAAAGGTGAGCAACGCAAATGAGTACCTGTTGACTTAGAGCTGAGAACTTTAGCTTCTTGTACCCGCTGTGATCTCCGTCGACTAGACCATTTAGCTAACTTCCAACAAATTACATGCGTTCATGAACTCACAGAACGTAGAAAATAGCTCGTGTAGATATAGCCCGCAAGACGATAAGTCAAGCCCAACATGCTAGAAACTTACTAGCTGGTGCTTGTGAAGGGGGGGCTGTTGATTTACTGAGTATTAATTATACTCCTGGATATAGCGAATAGATAACTTATCTACCGAAGGTGCTTCAGGGAAATCATGTGTCGGCTACAGCCGTCCGCCAGTGAATGCGGGTCGTAGGTTGACTGTGGTCGGCTCCAGCCCCCTATGTCAAGACTGTAGCTAACTCACGCTTAGCCACATCTCCTCAGATAATTATATTCGAAGTATGCAGAGATGCTATGCATTTACCGGACGTAAGCCGCGGGATGTTTACTAGACCACCAACTCTTGGCTTGGTTTGTTGTTTTTGGCAACCCATGTCAGTATGTGCCATAGACGTCATGTATGCGCGCCCTCGTGTTCCACCCACTGCTCTCTTTGTGGGCCACAGGCGCGACAGCTACCTATCCAGCTTTCATGATCATCTTCGCAGGCCGGCGGGAGCCACCCGGCGCACCTGAATCTTGCGTGGACTCAACTCGCCGAGATTTTACCTACGACCAGCGCCGTTTGCTTGCGTACTACCGTTCTTCCATAACATATAATATGGAGTGTAGATTCGATTTAAAGCCGGGTCACTTTGTTGCGCATATAAGCAGCCATCGATAATTACTCGATAAATCGCGTTATCCTATCGTGGCTTCCCGCGCGCTGGCGCTCCATCACTTAGTTAAGTCGTGTTTCCGATTCAAGATAGGTGAATAACGATATAAGGTTCATGGCGACGGGTCACAGCATATAAGGAAAGGTAGTATAGGGAATAGTAATAGAAAGAGCGAAACAAAACAAAGATAGGGCATACAGGCAAGACTATTTTCTAATAGGAAGCAGAGCCAAACCGTAGCCAGAGACCGCCAGTTGCAACCGGTCCGTGGTGGAGCCACGGCCGCCCAGTGGGCCACTTACCTTTCCCGGTGTTCTGCTATAGCCGGGTCGTACGGTCGGCCAGCGAATCCAAGTGAATGTGAGGTCTATAGCCGGGCGTGGCCGGATGCGTCCGTTTGGCCGATTTTCCTGACGTCAACAGGCCGAGATCGGATCACGGCATCCTGCTTGCGCCTCTCCATAAGCGTGCGACTGCGACTACAATTTCACTTCAGATGATACGGCACGCGGATTTCCATTTAGGCTAGCTACATGCTGATACTTTATGCGTAATTTCTAGCGCTCAAAATGACAGCTGAAAGCATTGCGTTTGTCCAAGTGTATGCGCGGTACGGCAATGCAGCATCCCCTTTCGGACAGAACGCTGCCCCCTGGGGCTCAAAATACCTCAGACGCTTAGAAATTTGATAATATATAGCTCTAATACCAACGTATCTATTGTATACTTAGCCCAAAAGATAGTATACTTCATGAATTAGAGCTCGAGAGGTAATTTCAGCCCATGTTGATAGATAATTTCAAGCGCCAGTGTTTAATATTGGTTATGCATGCGCCCGTTTACGCGTTTGCGTCTGTCAAGTGTTTGTGGGCCCAACTCCCCCTCCCCATATATAAAGAGGTGTGCCCAATTATTTCTCGTTCCCTGCCTCTCGATAAGTTTATTTTACTTCAGACCATAGCCAAGAGTCTTACCCGCTCATGTTACATACGAACATACTCTATGCTTTATGTTTATGTTTGTCATGCATCTCGGAGCAGGCTCCACAACACAAAGTAGCTGCAGAAAGTTGCCTGTGGGGCTAAGACGAGATCCTAACGCACCAAACGCCTCTACGCATGGTCTCAAAATGAGAATCCGCAGCAAACAAGTACAGACAAAGCGTGTAGAGTCCTAAGCCGATTGAATATTAATGAATGTGTGGTAGTAAGTACGTAGAGTCCAAGATATAATCCAAGACAGTTAGACAGCAATCGAAAGCGTACGTAAAGAATAAAAGAAGAGGCAGGCTAGCTGCAAAAACCAGGGGTTCACAACGCATTACTGCTGAGGCACAAGACCACGCTCTAGCTGGCCCCGCATGGCCCTTTCGCCTTTTTTTACCCATTCCTCAGGCGAGCGGATCTCTCCGCTTGTCCCAAAGACACAGTCGTTATCTCTAACGAACGCCCATTCGTTTGGATCGGGTACGGGTACGCTTGTGATTGCAAATAGTTCGGCATGGATGATGTTGTGGCAGAAATGATCCAAGTTGAGGTCGTTCTGGACAACGAGAACGCTGAGATAAGAAACTACGAGTATACACGTGATATAGCAAGCGTACCTTGTCATAGCCTGTATCATATCGATAAAGATTAGTCAAATGAGTTACAATTACTGAATCTAGAATATATGCTACGCACCAAACGGATCTGAAATGGACATGGTAGGTTAGCAGTTATTCGGGGGAAGGTCTAAGCGAACTCACTCTCGATCTCCTCGCCAGCAACAAGGAAACCAAAGAATAGGAATGCCTACGCACGGGCGCGTGTCAGACAAAACAGAGATGATCTTAACGGACACATACTGCAATACCCGTGGCTGGGATAGTGACATAGCCAAGCGTCTTCCACAGCTGGAACGGCTAATAAATGAATCGGTCAGTCAAATCTGCGCCGCGTAAACCTAAGATTTATTTACCAAAAAGAAAACATAGAGCAGGCAAACGGTCCACAGATGAACGCCATACCTAGATAAATGCAGTTAAGAAATCGTTCACGAAACCCGATAAAGCCACTCACGAGAAAGGGATGGGCGTGGTCAGAATGCGCTCGAGCCCAGAGAGTGAATCAACAAGCTGATTGAGGCCGAGTAGTAGCGTGTCTAAGAAACCTTATTGAGCGCTTATGTTATTAAATCATCGGGGGACTTACTGATTGTAGGCACGTCCAAGACTTTTCGTTGCTGCAGCGCGGAAATGTAGGAACTCTGTGAATGGTATGCAGTAAGTATGGGATAGCGAAGGATGTCTTGCAACCACTCTTCTACGCACCATGTACAGTGTAATCTCCAGTGGAATGTTATGAGAGATAACGGCATGCTTTGCTCGCTCCTTCGCAGCTTTCTTCCCACCAACGTTCTTCCCCTTCTTGGTCAACAACCTGACCAGCATTGACAGAGGCCACACGTCGAAAACGCCCCACTTCGGCGGGTTGCTCGAGGGCGCAAGGTCCACTATCCCATGAGGTCCGCTAGCCCGTCGATAGTGAGTCCCGCTCCGGCGTGCCGTAGACCCACGGGGCAATCTAGGGCTCGTCGGACCAGCGCTGACTTTCTCCGTCAAGGCAGGCATTTGAGACAAGGTCCGGTCATCACGATTCGACATAGGGAGCTGCGTCGACACAGAACCGCTCCACGAGCCACGTCCTTGCGTATCCGTAGCGGAAGAAACACCCGCACCTTCGGCTATCTCGGTTGAGGTGCGCGATTTGATTGTCTGTGCAGGCATTCCAGCTGGGAGCGAGTACGCTGGAAGGAATTTGACCAAGTGATAGAGATCTTCATAATAGATCCCTTCCTCGCCACGGAGATAATGCTTAACGGCCACGCTGAACGCCTCCACTAGATTGATTGCCGTGCGTTTTTCGATGATGTTTCGAGCTCGTTCCTCAGCAGTGTTCTCGGGCTTGGCTGTGATTGGAGTATCCGGAATGTGGAACCACACTGAGAACAAGGGTTTAAATCGATAATCAAAGAGTGTATGGCAAGTTAGGCTTACCGGTGCGAGAAAATGTCCTGCTAGCGAGGATGATGGCAGACCACAAACGACGACCCTCATTGTAGCGTTCGAATGAGGAAGAGGTACGATACTATCAGCGCATACGTCAGTGGCTTTCATTAAGTGTCAAAATTAATTGAATAGACCTACAGAGATCACAAAACCCAGCACTGTACCGAGCCTGTCAAAAGAATTAGCGTTGAACCGACGTCGTAGCGTAGATATGCATACACAGTGAGCAACGTGGGTTGTATACTGAGGTCGTGGACCTTATCGGTGATCAAACAGACGCATGCCGCCCAACCAGTGAACAATAGGATAAGATTCCAACACCTAAACAGCGCCGTTGCTAGGATCGCATTGAACAGCGTCGGGAAGAATCGAGATGGAGAGGCGAACTATGAACAAAATGTATGTTATCGCACGCCCGTTCACGGTCTTATCGTAGACCTACTGGGTCGATGGGCGCTCCACCAACGAACTATTAAGGAAACATTAGTGCCTATTTAGCTACAATATGAAAAACGGCACATACGTGTGGGCCCGGCATACCTGCTGCTGGGCTACAGAGCAATACGAGTCAGACGACCAGTTCACCAAACCGCAAATCGTCGCTCACCTGGGATGTGGGAGGGTATCGGACTTGAAATGAGCTTCAAGTTTGCCTGTGGCTGGAGGGGACACCACAAGAGTTGGTTGTTGCGAGTGAGAAACAAAGCGCGAAGACTGCGCTTGTGAGTTATCAGCCATCGTTGAAACCCCACTCTGCCGGCGTTGAGTGACGTTAGCAAACGTTAGCAGCCTAGACAGTTGAGTTCTATCAGACAAATGTGGTTCGGAACACAAGGGAATCAGCTGACAAATCTTGGCGGTAACATAAAATGCCTCCGTTTCGCCTATGATTAGAAGCATTTTCCACCACAACGACTGGACGACGGCGTTACTTGGGATAAGTATTCGGTGGGAACCGGTAGAATCTGCCAAATCATGTGGATTTACAGGTGTATAACCAGCATATACTCACCAATCGACTGCCGGCACTGTTACACCTTGGCAACCCTCCATGCCAGTCCACGGCACACCCCACATTCCCCACAACTAGTAGCCATGAAGCTCGGAGTAAATCACCGTGCTAACGGTCGCCATCGGAGTGCCACTGAGCGATTTTCAGCGGCAGGTATTCACATAGTATTTGAGCGCGCAGCAGTGACGTGAACCATAACCTAACCCGACCTCCAAAGCTGGTCGTGGTAGGAACACGGGAGTTAAAGCTAGGATAGGAGTTTGAGAACAAATAATGATATACTATAGGCTAATTCAACTAGCGCTGACCCGGGGGGCTCCGAAAGGGCCTCGACCCGCCACGCCTTGAGGCTGCAGTTCGAAACTCCTCCCCCCCCTTTCCATATTTATGCTTAATTCATTGGTGACTCCTAGACCTTTGTTCGAATCCCACACCTTGAGGTTGTCCGCGTACAGAGCACCATATGTGCTAGGTCCCTCGAAAAAGAAGGCCCTTCTATCGCAGGTGGCGGCCAACTGAAACGCTATGGGGTGCTGGTGCTGTGCCTTAGAGGTACCCCCAAACCTTCCCTTTCTGACAAGGCGGGTACCTACCTTTACTATCCTTTTTGCAAGCCTAGCAAAAGTTTCCACGGCTCCGAACAACGGACATGAAGGATTGATCAAAGGGCAAGAAAATTGTGTTATAGTAAAGCTAGTCCTCATTGTCAACTCCGTAGGAGCATAATTCGGAAGGACCAACGCACCGCGCCCGGGAGTAAATAACCAGCGTCAATGACCCGCGTTATTCGCGTGCTTTTACGCCCGATAACTTGGTGTTTTAGCACCGGGCATTGCTTGAATCAATAACTCACTGCGTAAACTAGCTCGGGTTCCAGAAGCAGTGGCGTGTGATTAGTCCCTGGAGACGACACGCTCACATGGAAAGCAAATTCGACCGCTGGTAGCGCAGGCAAGCTATGGGCCCCGTTCTCGAATATCAAATGTTCCTTCTCGAGCCCTGCAACTGGGTTTAAACATGAAAAGGATGGATTTTCAATGTCGATACGCGGTTGAGGGTGTATCCCGGGACTTGTGAGTAAACGAAATTGAGCAGAGTGAGGGGCGAGAGGCCCAGACCGAGCCGTGGGCTGTGGGAACAGCTAAAAGAGCGCCTCAAAGGGGTGGCGAAGGAATTTCCAATGAACCAAACCTAGCCGCGTCCCCCAGTGGCAGAACCATGGTTGGAACTACAGTATGGGGGTACATTGCTTAAGCGCTCAAGATGAAAAGATACCGAGTCAGTTCCCACCTATGGGTTTTACGGTAGGATGTATGCGGTCGGTGCGGCTAGGGTTGTCACCGAGGGCTCCCGAGGGGCCCTCGCCCTCGCCCCTCGAAATTTCTGTCAACCCCTCGTAGTTGCCGCCGCCCGAGGGTTAGATAAGCCACGGTGCTAATCGCACACAAAGCTAACACAAAGCCAAACTCCCGTCATCAGCACATACCTAAGTGATTAATGAGTTATACCAAAAGAGGTCCGAGGGATGCACCCCCTCGGTGGGTGACATAAGACAAACCTCGCTGTCACTCGCCCGACGAAAGAAGCCCAAAAACCGTGACCGAGGCCCCCACCCCTCCGAGGTCCTCGCCCTCGGCGCCAACCCTAGGTGCGGCAGTCGGGAAGATACCCTGTTGATAGACTTTTCCACGTCGGATCAGCTGATCTGCCTTATCCGAGGGTCACATGACGGGGTGATGCCGAATTTTTCAAATAGCGATTGGCAACCGAACTTCCAGTCTCAACCTGGGTGGCAGAACGGCCTTGTCGAACCGGGCGTCCTCACCTGAACAACAAAGGTGCGTTTTTTCACCCTGTGTTCTCACATAAAAGCTTCTTACACTTTCCGTTTGAAACTCGGCAGTCCTCTCCCAGCGCTCTCAGGTAAACCAACTGCTCAGTGGTCCAATCGGGCAAAACACAGCCTTTGCGTCATCCCAGGCGTTGAATTCCTTGCGAATCGTGAGTCAACGAGCGACATCTTTCCTGTTTCCCATTGATATTGACATTTAAGCAGTTTAGCATCATTGACTCGTCATCGTCCCTGGAAACGCCAATTGCTGATTGCTGAAATAGTTGAAAGTCGAATTCGTGAGTTTGGGTTACCTAAACCTAGTGTTCGCCATGGCCGTCGCGTGTTTTCGTCCCATTATACTGAGACGTGCTTGCGCATGCGTGTTCTAGGAACCTTAGGATATCCGACAACAACTGTTTTATAGTTGCCGGGTGTCGCTTTTGTTACTGTGAGGGATTCTCGCTGCATCACTAATCCCGCAACAACACATCCAATCTAATTTCTCCTCCAATGAGCAGTGCACATAAACGTTACCTTTCACATCCGTCAAAATTTCCAACAATCCAACCCCACCGTCTTCCGAGGCGGGTGCTAATCCTCCTCCAACCATGTCCTCCCGCGGACGGAAGCGTAACGACAATCTTCCCCCGTCTCGCGCCCGCGAAGTCCAACGGGCATTCCGTGCACGCCGCAAGCAACATCTTTCTGCCCTAGAGGAGCGCATCGATGTTCTCGAGACAGAAAACGCCCGTTTGAGGCAGATGCTTGCTCTCCCGCCCAGCGACCGACAGCCTCTTGGACGTGGCCCAACCGGCCGTGAGCCCGCGCGCCGAGTCTCAACGCCAGGCGCCTCGGGATCCAACTCGGGCGCTGCTCCTGCTGCTCCGAGCCTGGGGATAGATTTGGTTCAGGAGGCTACTGCGGAAACAAGTATCCCTGCAGCTTCGCCGCCGCCTCTTTCGCCTACGGGCCAACATGGCCGCTCGCCCTCGACGGGAGCTTGGCCCCCGTTGCAGCCTCCTGACTGGCCACCGAACCCGCCGCACCACGCATCGGGCCCCAACCCGGCTGTGCGACCTCCATCTCCGTCGGCGTACTCCCACCTCGGCACGTAGGGATTCTCGTGTTTGGGGCTGCCCCATTGTTCTTGAACTGTCGCTGACCTTGTGTGCTTGATTGTTTTCTAGATACCATCCAGCGCCCGGGCAGCGCACAGAACCACGGTACTGAGAACTTGCATCCTATGGGAGACCGCGATCCGAATGCGTATAATCCCATCTATCCGTTCAACATCCCGAAACAACAAGCCAATCATCCCTCCACCCATAGTCCCTATTAAATCCCCCTCTGCTTCTCACATCATTTTCAGGCGTGAGCTCCCCCTTTTTTAACGACGTATCCTATTGCCGTAACTTGGTAGAAATGTGTTTGCGGTTAAACTTCTTGTCTCACGCAGCCAACGCTGTTCGTAATTCTTCGGTTTCGTGGCCACCGAGCCAACTTTTTTTGGCTGGGGCACTCGAACGATTTCTTTTATACAGAGCTCGACCAAGTGCGACATCTTTTTGGAGCCACTCGCGATGTTGTACACGTATCCTGTAACCCTCCCCTCGCCCCTTTTTCGTGTTTTGTTCGCACTCGGTCTTGTAACTTAAGTTCCACATCTCTGTTTTCAGCAATCGAATCGTTTGTTTCAGTCACTGCGGTAATTGCCAACAGTTGCATTGCCAACGCTCTCGCGTGATGTTGTTTTGTTGTTGGTGGTCGGAAACAACATCAATCGCCAATTCGGTGTGAGCGCTAAATTTCAAATGTCATGATTTCGATTTGCTGGCCGTGGTTTCCGCTCAAGTTCCTCGGCCTCCTTCGTTGCGCGCTTGGACGTGCCCAGTCGAACTTGGGTGGCAAGTTAACGAGCCGACAAACCGACACTTGTCTTCTATGCCGGTTCTTATCCCATCAGAACCCTCTCTTACTGGCACCCTCGATTTAGGCCCTTCTTGCTACCTTCTCTTCTAGTAACTAGCACGATATTCCCACAATCCCCCGATTTAATTCTATGCAACTTCTGCACGTGGTTACGCAAAGGGGTACACTTAGAATGAATTAGCTAGGGCGTGCGACTGCTTCGTGTCCAAGGGCTAGCGTGATATCGGCGCAGCACAGTCCGAGGCTCTAACCACCACCCCCTACAACCTCTTTCTATTTCGACCCTTGTTATAACAAGTACTAGAAGTATGACTGATGAACCGGTAAGGGGTTGAATCGTTTGATAGGAGGTGCACGACTAACCTATTCGTTCGAATAGCCCCCGTCTTCTAGCCCTCTACCGACAACCCAGGGCATCCCGAATGGCTTTACAGCGGCGCTCCCTCCCTGGCAGCTCAACGCCGAGGCTTGGTGGATATTTCCATCAATTCCGCTTCCGTGGCAAGCCAAGGTGCTCCCTAAAGGTGCTATAGACCCTTTCGAGGCGAAGCAATACGAGGACCTACAGGCTACATACACAGGAGGGTAAGCAACACAGCCAGACTTGAATTAGACTATTCATTAAAAATTTCTTAATATCCTAGCCTAGGGACGATTCAACTCATCCGATACCATACCTCGCCCGTGGGTAAGTGACCCACTCGCTTGACTTTACATTCTATTCACATGGGACACAGGTCCATACGATGAGCTGCTCTACGTTCCTGGAAATATGTCCTATAAAGTCGGCCCGTCAACCGTATCCGGACTGTCGATCACACGGATTTACGTGTCCAGTCTCGCGTCTATTGTGAACGGTAAGCGTTATCTCAAGCCACAACACGCGTTTGTCTTATCATAATTCTGACACCCGGACATCTTACTAGGCCGACGGAACTGTGAGTCCGAGTCCACATGCACCCTCCCAGTCATTATAGCTTCCGTACATCAGAAGTTCTATTTCATTATCGAGTACTGACGTTGGGTATTTGTCTAGGGAATATCTCTAAACAGCTCGCGCGGTTTACGTTTACTCCTGAAGATGCGTCGGATCCATACTCTCCTACAATCGCCGCAGTTTATCCGTCTCTCGTGCCTCCGTCTGCTCTAACCGCCTCTGTCGAACCGGAATACGCGACCGAACCGGTCTTCAGAACCCGCCTCGTCCCCTCTCGCCGTCTCCCAACCTTTCCACTTGACCTCGCACGCATCCCAAGAGTGCTTCTTGACTCTACACTCCTCCAAGCGCCGCTCTTGGCTGCACCTAGCGAGGACAGCGCGGTAGTTGGGACGGAACAGTGGTGCACAATTGCGCCTTCGTTCTCAGGCGAAGTACGCGTCTTGTACCCCGAACCTGGACTAGGCGAAGGCGCGAATGCGCAATTCGGGGACGGAGTCGGATTTCCAGACGTGAAACCACTCTCCATTGGGTTGTGGTGGCCAAAGGTAAACCGCATTGAATGCTAGAGTGTATAGACTGGCTGAACTTTATCCCTAAGGCGAATATATTATTCACGGAGGCGGTCATTTTGGACGTCCCTTCGACGGCCGATCTGCAAGATGCAGAAGACAAGAAGACAAAGTGAGATCGGGCACGTCAGTTTGATGACTTTTGGCGTGCGTTCGGTCGTTCGGACAGGATGCACAAGAATCGAAGTGTACCGAGGAGGGCACGTGGAGTACTTGTACGTCGGTGTCGTAAATCAAGACTTGTCGTTTGTCGAGCTACCATGTTTTACTTTTTGTTCTCGAGAGATTACTTGAAATCATAAATGTTTTCTCAAATGTGCTGAGACGATCACTGAGATTTGTGGCCGCACCACACTTCCGATCTGCACTGCCTCCAAGTCACGCAGGATCAGTCTGAAATGAAGATTATACAATTTGATACATTTCAAGTAGTTTACAATGTGTTTTCCCGAGGGGTCAAATTACGAGAGGATAAATGGTGTTTCGTACAGGATGTCTAATGAGGGGTAGCTTTTTCCGTGGTAGGGGTGGCCTTGGCTGCTGCGGGAGTACCCTGGTTGGCTTCCTCATGGGATGCAATCTTCTCCGCGGGGTTGGCGTCGGTATTGGGTGCATTGGGCGGAGCAGGTGTGCCCTCAGTGGTGGGTTTCTCGTCGTCTCCTGCCGCTCCTTTGAAAGGAGACTTGGCATCATCCTAAATAACATCGATTAAGCTCGGTTTGAGGTATTTTTGGTAACAGCACGTACCTCTGCCTGTTGTTTGGCCTTGAGTTCCCCAGTCGCTCGGTCATGTCCCCGCTGCGCCAGCTCGGGGTTATGCGTAACCTTTCCTTTAATTTGCTCCTTCAAGCCAGTAATCTTGGCTCCCATTCCCTAAAACGCGCAAACCAATCAGTTTTCGCTTCCACTTTCAATACTCTCAAGGCAACGTACGGCCTCCTTGCCGTGAACCTCTGCGTAATGAGGGCCGAATCCGACCTGCCCGGCATGCTTCTGTGGCGGATAACTCTCACCCTCCGGCGCACCGGGTGGAGCATCCTCAGGCCCAGTGGTGCCATGCTCTTCCTTTCCAACCGGACGCGACTCGGGTGGGATAGCTTCGTCTGCGACGGAGTGGGGGTCCTGCTGGCGACCCTGCTGGCGGTCCTGCTGGAGGTCCTGCTGGAGGTCCTGCTGGGAGCTTTGCTGGAGATTCTGCTGGGAGCCTAGGGGAGGGCTCTGCTGCTTGGAGATCTTAGCAGAGTGGTTGTCGGAGACAGGGGTAACAACGGGTTCAGACATGGTTAATTGGATGTGAGTATGTGCTTGGAGTGCTTGGAATGCTTGTGGGTCTTGGTCCTAAGAACTTGGCGACTTTTAAACACGACTTGAGACGGCCTATGACGCATGAATGATGGTTTACTCACTTAATTTGGAGCGGTTCCACATATATGACATCATCTTCAGACTATGTCACTTGATCAAACTCAAGCCCAAGAATAGATAATTGCGTACGACACAACTTACGGCTCGTTCTCCCGGTGGTCTACAAACCTTCCTCATCGTCGTCGCCGCCATAACATCACGTGGCTGTCGGTATTGACTATCGGGCACCCACTGTTGCTGACAGACAAAATTGCTTCTTTCATCGTGTACATGCTCGTCACCGTAGCCGCCCAGCCTCGTGACATACACAGAATGGGACAACCAACGCCGTCCATTCACGTTCACTCACAAAGCAAAACCGCCCTGGAAAACAAGTCTGCCCACGGCGTCCGTACCAATATCAAAACGAGAGAGACAACACAAGACTGATGTTGGAAATAAACAAAAAAGAGAGAAACATGCGGATGGGGAACAAGATGGATGATGGCTAGAAGTGGAATCGTTGCGCGGTATAATGGCCGCCACTTGGCATTGCGTGCGCGGGGTATGAGGTGCGACTTGTCGCGGATTGTCGGGCTATCAGAATTGACGTTAGCTCGGTTGAGACGGGACTATTCGAGCGCACAATAGGCTGCTAACCCTTAAGGGTCAAGACCAAGCGGCGCACACTTGATCGGGACGATACCCTAGCAGCCTGAGCGAGCGTATGGGCGACTCACCGTGCGGAGCGGAGCGACCGCTTACTGCTCATAGGATTACGCATCCCCTTCTCCGGCGCCTGCCCTCGCGTTCCCCGCCTGCACCAGGTGCCCCTCCAGAGCCCTGAGATGGCCTCGCACGCGTGTCTCCATCTCGATGTGCGCGCAGTGTTCGGATAGTGTCGTTGAACATTCGCTCTACGTTATGTGCGGTCTTTGCGCTCGTCTCCAGCCACGGGCACCCCCATGCTTGACCTATAGGAAGACCGATTAAGACAAGACCGCCACTCACGTCGGCCATACGTACTTAGTGCCTGTGCTTCGGCCCGGCTGACTTCTCGGTCCTTCTCTTTATCGGACTTGTTGCCGACTAACATAAACGTCGGTCGGGCTCCCCGCTTGACACGGAGGATGCTGTCCTGGAACGTCTTGATTCGCTCATATGAACGCCTCGAGGCAATCGAATACACCAAAATGAATCCCTCGCCCTCGCGGATCCACTGGTCGCGGAGGGTTGCGTACTCCTCTGAGCGCGCAAACGCGGAGATCACCGGAACAAGTAGGAGTTAGCAACACAGGAATGTATAGCCACGGTCGATACACACCTTGGCCTGCAGTATCAACGATCTCGAGATAAGTCATTTCATCATCCACGATGACCGAGTGCCGAAAAGCGTCTTCGATAGTGGGATCGTACGTCTGTCCGGGTGCGTCAGCCCTCGACGCCCGTGGGGGAAACACACACGCCCGCCACATACCTCTGTTCAAGCAGCCAAATGACCAAGACGGGAATGGAAGCGCGTGTTTAGCTCAACTCTAAATGGACATGCCCTGGAAGGTGTGGGCAGCACAAACGGCGCCTACCTATAAAACTATTCATCGTGTACTGCGAGGGGGCGCGGGTTAGCCACGACGGCGCTAACAAAAGAGCACCTAAATGACTCACCTGTACAGCAAGCGCGGTCTTGCCGACACCTCCATCGCCAAGCATGGTGATGCGCCATTGCTCTGTGTGGACTGGGGCGAGGTGAGAGACGGCGATAAGGCCCGGAGCGGCTCACATACCCATTGTGCAGCGAAACAGGTGGGAGGAGTCGATACAAGAGGGAAGTGATCTGTGTACAAGGGTATATTGGACAGGAAAAGAGATGCAACCAGCGATGAGCTAGGGGATGCAGTCGGCTCTTGCGTCCGTGGGGTCGTACGGGTCGTGTGAGTCGTGAGAGGAGGCGGGGCGGGGATGTCACAAAACCAGCAGTGCGCTCGAGAACAAGAACGACGGATGGGGATGTGGTCGACGGACTCGACTGGTGGCTGGGGTGGAAGTCGTCTACCGGGCTTGCGAGAACATGCAGAAATGCAAGATTTCGAAGAATTGTCCCTTATCCAAAGAGGAAATAAGGGTCGCCTGTCCACGGTCTGGGCGCTTGTTATTTAGTGCCATATGCACCCCACCCCTGTCCAGGCCTGACCCATGACACACCGACGCGACCGGCGTCCCCCTCATTCCGCCCCACCGCGCAACCGGTGGATGTGCCGGGCGCACGAGCAGTACCGGGTCAAATAACCCCACTCTAATCGCGCGATCCGAGCTACACTGCCTTGCGCGTCGTTGTGAGAACCATGCTTGAATCTGTCCCCACCCCGGTGAGCCGTGTGTCTCGCCGACTATTCCGGGTCATTCGCGCTTCTCCTCCGAGGCGCAAGATATCGGACAAACGAAGACACCGAGCAATGGGTCGATCTTGCTATTATTTTGACGTGTACAAATGGGGTGCCTCGGGCTCGATTGGTCATTTAAAGCGACATTGTTGGTGGCAATTATTTCAGCCCAGCCTTAACGGGAAGCAGAATTGGCAGGCCCCCTCCGCCGCCGGCATTTTTGTGGAGCCCGCTGGATTTGGCGTTTGCAAGTTGTCCATTGTGCCTCTTTTCACGTCAATTTGCAGCAAATAGGATGCGCATACGGCCCCCGTTCGATGGAACAAGCCAATATCTTTTGAATTGACCAACCAGTCACGTGAGATCGAGCGCAAATGGGCCTTGGCTTCGCGATCTGCAGGCAAACAACTGACCACCACCAGATCCCAGTATGGCTGTACGTCTCGCATCACACGGAACTCACGCCTGTCCGCTGGCACACTGACTTCTCGCTCCCAGGCTTCTGACACCGAATGGATCCGAGTCAAGAGCGAGGACGGCTTCTCTTTTCTCGTGGACAGAAAGGTTATCGAGCATAGTCCAACGCTCGCCGATATGCTCGACAGTAGGTGTATTTCTCCGAACAAATTGTCCCTGCATTTCTAACTGCGGGGTTGGGCTTTGTTTTTCAGCTGACCTTGGGTTTGCGGAGGCCCGCACTAAAACGTGTACTATGCAATATCGGTGCGCACACGACTTGATTCTGTGGCGCGGCGGGAACTCATCGACATATGCAGTGCCGCTGTTGTCGAAAAAGTATTGGAATACCTTAGTTTTCACTACCTCTATAAAGACGCCACGTCTGGCTCGGACATTCCAAATTTTGAGGGCCGCATTCCACCTGAAATTTCTCTCGAAGTGTAAGTCCACTTCTCCACGACGCGAATCTTCTCACTTATCCACGGCCGTAATAGATTGTCCGCGGCGGATTATTTAAATATATAGCCTCCGCCTTTCGGTCATCATACCTTCTGATAGCGTATCGTTTTCATATAGAATATATCCCCCACAAATACGACATGTCCCCATTTCTTAACTCGCTCCCGCAAGTTCCCCGCGTCGCGTCCACCGGATACACTCGCGCCGGTCACGTGATCGCGCGCCGGTTCGCCACCACAATTCGCAAGCCTGCCTCGCTGTGAGAACGTTTAGGAGACAACGATCGACGCATGATAGATGATTTGATCTGACGTTTTTCGACGGTAGAAGGGTGGTTCGGAGGATGATGAATGAGTCGTAGTTGGTCGATCTGCTGTAGTGCTTCAGCATGACGTCGGGCGATCCCGCGTCTCTGAAAATGAGCGTTCGACGATGCTTGCGTTTGATCTGCCGCCGTCCCGAAATGAATGCTTCAAGTACAAGTTTAGCGGGAGCTGCCGAGTCCACGGGCACGTTTAGGTCAACGTGAGTACCTTTTGGTGTTCTTATCTGCGGAACCTGTCAGGTGCGAGCGCTCCATGCTCGAAATATTTATTTCTGGCTGCGGCGGATCGAATATCGGCGCCAGAGGCCGCGCAGATATATTCAGTCGAACCTAAGTTGAGCAAGGATCGGAATCCGATCGAAACTACACTCCTTCCTCGGCCATATCATGTTTCAAAAAAGCCCGCGTATACTACTATACACAGCTTGGCGCAACTAAAAAGTGAGCGCTCCCCTCTTGAGGTGAAAGGGGCGCATGAGGTACAGATAATTAATCTCGCGGGGCCGAAGAGGAAGGGGCTCACTAGTGGCTGGGGGCGAGGTTGAAAGTGCTTTAGACGTGAGGTCGAGTTATGATCGTACAGTATTCAGTTGGGTTGAATCACGGATTTACGGAGCCGTGTGGGGACGATCATGGTAGTGATCGATCGGTGGATGCTTGAATAGTGACATTTAAGTTGGATATGGGTTTAGATAAAATGTGTATATATTGGGTTTGCAGTGAGACAATAACATTCCTGAAACAGATTACATTGCATTGCGCTCCCCGAGCAGAATTCACCTAATTGACGTTTCATCTATTAGCAAAAGACATTTCGTAACCTGCTTCAACAGGTTCACTCAGGGGGCCTGGAATATTTGAAATCTCCCGCAGAGTTGTTCTAACTAAATCGCATGGGTACAGAGAATGTACCCATTGGTGGCACAATCTAACTCTAGCATTTCTTCTCCTGTCGAGTATACCATCATATGAATCAAAACGCGCATTCAAACGACTTGCGCCTCCAGGGGAATCTTCCAGTTTCGCGATCAATGCTCAAATTAATTGGTCAGAGCGGGCGCCGGAGGATGTGAGTTCCTGCTTGGTGGAATCACTATGTCGAAAATTGTCTTGAGCTTGCTCTGCGTGTTAGGTTAGCACAAGAAAGATTCTATAATAAGACGAGGCGAACAGTGGGGGTGGAGCAAGCGGGCTGCTTCCCGCGCCACCCGATCTCTTTTGGTTTAGGGGACCATATCGAAGTCTGTCGCCGATGAAGTAGAGCAATCTGCCGGCGTGGAACTCGCGCCCCGATTGAAACCTCGTTTTGATGTAACTTTCTGCATTTCCTTTTAGAGTCTTGTCAAGAATGAGTAATTTTCATCCTGACGTTTTGTATGTTTTATACCCGATTGTGTATACGTAGATATTCTAGTCATATCAGTGCGGTGCCGTGCTGCATCCACGATTAACTTATTCCAGAATGAGACCAGGCCAGCGTCCCGAGCGCGGGTCGTTTTTGGTTTGCTCTGCCTAAACTGAAAGCGGAACCACCAGAACATCACGTGCCCGTTGAAACGTGTCAAGTGTAACACCGCATAACCCCAGCCACGTTACGGACACGACACCGATCTGAGCCACCGTCGTGTGATTGACTGGTGGTGCTTTCTCGCACAACATGGACGAGGAATTGACACATGGAATGACGGCCGAGCAGGTCGAGGCGCTGGCAGAGCTCCAGCAGGTCACTCAGGCTGCGAATCCGCAGCGCGAGATCGCCGAGTTGAGAAAGGCGAATTGGAATGTGCAGGTGAGTTTAGTGTAAATATGGCAGTTTTGCCTTACATGGGTTTGTTTACTGAATTTGGGGCAATGGGACCTGGTTGTTAGACTGCGCTACAGGCTATATTCGATGATGGACCCGCGACAAACGCGGTTCGCCCGACGGCTGGAAGTAGCACTTCGGCGCCAACACGCATTGAACAGATGGAACTAGACGACACTCTCCAAGAAAGCTCAACTTCCCGACGCGCTCCAGCAGTAAGTCAACGCTTCCATTTCCTCTCATTTACGCTCGTGAGACTAACGATTTCACAAGTCTGCATACGCGTCTACCCCTCAACCCGGGCTCAATCTCTTCCGGATGTTCGCTTACCCCTTTTCCGTCACGCTGTCGCTCTTCACCTTTGTTCTTCGGATAGTCGGCTTCCCTCTGCGTTTAATTGGTGTACCTCTCCCGCGCTTACCCCCTATTTCGCTTGGAGGTGCTTTGACATTCTTGGTGCGCCCACGGGGACCACATGGCGGGACCGACGATCCAAGGACCGCGGCTACGCGTTGGGTGAGGCAGCTGGAGGAAGAGACGGGTGCATTGACTGTTGGGAGTTTGAGGGAGAAGGCTGAGACGGGCTCGAGTGGCGAAGAGGGGGATGAGAAAGGGAAAGAACCAGTTAAGGGTAGCACGCTGCCAAACTTCTATTTGGGAAGTTACGAGGAGGCGTTGAGAATTGCGCAGCGGGAACTTAGGGTTTTGTGTGTTGTGCTTGTGAGCGAAGAGCATGACGATGTGGCCCAATTCAAACGGTGCGTCTATTACGTTTTTGTGTTTGACCTTTTATTGACTTGGTAATAGTGTGGTACTTGCCAACGAAGATGTTGTAAAAGCTCTCACGGATAACAACTTTGTCGTATGGGGAGGTGATGTCCGCGACCGTGATGCATACCAAGGTTAGTCACATTGCCAAAGCCCTTCGATGAGCTACTCAATCATGAATTCATTTACAGCGTCTCTTAAGCTCGCAGCGACCACCTACCCGTTCATAGCATTTGTATCTCTCCTTCCCCCGCCTTCAACCCGTTCTTCTACAACATCTACCTCTGGACAACTAACGGTCGTATCTCGCTTGAATCCGCTCTCCCCTGCCGCCCTCCTCACGCACATCTCCCAAAAGGTCCTCCCGCGCACCCAGCCATTTATACAACGTCTTAAAACGGCCGAAGCTCAACGCGTACGCGAGCGTCAGCTTCGTGCTGAGCAAGATCGTGCACTCGAAGAGGCAATGAGGCGGGACGGGGATAGGATTCGCGCGGCCAGGGAGAGGGAGAGAGAAGAAATGCTGAGGATCGCGGAGGAAGAAGAAAGGGAACAGGAGAGGCAGCGAGAACGCACGCGGAGAGAAAAGAGGAAGCAGAACCGAGAAGTGTGGAGGCGGTGGGCGAGGCGG
The DNA here is from genome assembly GCA_025200755.1 of Ceratobasidium sp. C01. Lineage (NCBI taxonomy): Eukaryota > Fungi > Basidiomycota > Agaricomycetes > Cantharellales > Ceratobasidiaceae > Ceratobasidium > Ceratobasidium sp. C01. The sequence goes on from JANWGL010000899.1 coordinate 44,104, forward strand.
TCCCTCGTTCCTGCTGAGCCTAGCGCCGGCTCGACCGAGGCCAGTGTGCGAGTAACGGTGCGAATTGCATCTGGGCAGCGTCGCACGAGGATGTTCCCTGCTTCAGCGCCTGTCGAGGCGATTTATGCGTTTGTGGAGACATTGAGCATACCGAGTGAACAGGATCCAGAGGAGGATCCGGAGTCACCGCCGGCGGATTACGTGCATGAGTGGGGATTTGTACTTGCGACGACGTTCCCGAGGGTTGTTGTGCCGTGTGAGGAAGGGACGAGGGTGGGTGATGTGGAGGTTTTGAGGGGTGGGGTGGTACTAGTTGTTGAGGGGGGAGGTGACGATGAGGACGAAGGCGATGAGGAAGACGAGGAAGACGAGGAGGATTAGATATTTGATTACCTATGAAGCGTTAATGGACTCCATGATGTGTAGCATTACCTGGGGCAGTTCTCGTGCTCGTGTTTGTTGCATTTAATTTGTCCATAATAAATTACGTGCTTCGGCGCTTGAGGCTGTACCTTGGCCACTCTCGACGGTATTCATTCCGTGTTACGACAATAGGCTCTCTCTCACGTATTTGTACTGGAAAGACGCATGTTCAGCATGGCTGAGCATCGCACCGGCGCGGTCGCGGCCTTTTCTGATTTCACGGTCGCGGTCCACATGGTCGCGACTTTGCGCGTGGGGCTGATATTCTTATCCTTTGCCGGTTGTGATATCTAGAGCCCAAGACACGATAATATAAATAGCCTCTTGAATCGTCGCTCTTATCGTCAATGGCTAATATGAGTGCTTTTCCGTCTCACACAACCTCTCCTGTTCATCCGGCTGCGAGGGATGGCATAAACTCCACTGTTTCTGGCCCAGATGTTCCAATAGTGCCTACGTCCGCCGACTCGCGCACGCTTCTTGACGAACCTGACAATGGCCATCCAGATTTGCTGCCGCGAAGAGCTCGTTCATTGTCTGGATCCAACCACGCAGGGCTTCCCCCCAAGACTACGACTATTGGACTAATAACGATTGGGCCGTATGAGCTCATTTCTATTCCCGAGATTCGAGCGCATTTGAGATTCCTTGGTGCATTTGCGCGACTCAAAGCCCAAGTCAAATCTCAGAGCGGTCCGGACATTCGACACACCGCCGACGAGCTCTGGGCTAACTATGTCGCTCGGGCTGTCGATAGATTTGCTCTGTGGGTGGAAAGGCAACTAGCTAGCTTGAGCGAGGCTGAGCCACGCGAGCTCACCGAGGACGAGATCCCACCTTTGGACGTGCTGATGGCTTGGCATACGTATATGCTCAATCCGAGGGTGTACTATGAGGACGGACTGAGGGGCAAATCGCAACTATTGGGGATCAGGTTCGTTCCGCTCGCTCCTTTATGGTGGCTCAAAACTGACAGTAGCTGCGAAGCGCTTTCCCTTTGGAGCTGGTCGATAGGACCGTCGATGTTGATACCCTTCTTGCACTTCATCCATCTATCGCGCGTCAGCAACAGTTTGAGTCGCATACAGGCCAAACTTGGGACGCTCCCCTGAATACTAGGTCGTTTGACACTAAATTCGTCCCGTGCCCGCGATGCCCAGGGAAGATTTTCACAGAGGTATGCTGGGTTACGGAGAACAACACCGGGTTTGCGCAGCATGGCTTCAACGCTCGGTGCCACACATGTTTTCAGACATTCGATCGAAATGTAAGGAGCTACGACTTCGTTTGGACTAGTATTGATACGAATATTGCAGGCAATGATGGTTCGTAGCTTATGCGACGACATCATCAAGGTGCGAACGGGTCTAGAGGAGCCGTCTAACGAGAAGGCATTTCTGGCGTGAGTGGCCTTCACCTTTTTAGGCGGGTCAGAACGCTAAGTGGATATCCGCTAGAGGGACATTGCTAAACTGGAAGACCGGTTTGCCTGATCCTCAGAGTGCGTTGCGGAGTAACTACTTCCTGCTTGGGGTAAGTGTGAACATGCCCAAAAGAGTTCAAAACTGATTGAAGGCATATCAGAACTTTCGTACTAACGCCATGAGGAACCTCACCAGTGGTGATCAACTTGCGGCCACGCTTAGCTATTCACCGCAGCGTCTCGAAACTGCTTTGAAGGTTGATTCGGGCATAGCAACCGTTAGGCAAGGGTTAGTTGGATGTCTGTTTTTAACTTCCCCCCTCCCCCGATTGACATCTTACAATTGGCACAGAGTTAGGGTCATGAGCCATTACCGCTCTCCCAGCTACCCGTTCTCAATCGAACTCTGCGGAGCTGTGGGCGCGTTTACTCCTTTTCTCAGTCCTCTATCTTACGCTTCATTTGCAGATTCTTCGCCAGGGTGCCTTTATCGACAAGATGGTGAACCTGGGATGGACTGAGCCGCACACATTCGACGATGACTCCGACGCTCTTGTCCGGTCCATCGCGCGCTACAACGCATGGCTTGCGGTTATGAAGCGAATTCCTGATCAAATGCTTGTCCCCACTCTTGTGAGTCTCTGGACAATTCACTTTCGGGCTGGAACCACTTTACTGACTGTGGGTTCTGCAGGATATTGTACGTCCTGTTCATTATTAACGAATGTTGTTGGCGACTAACTCACATCTAGGATCTTGCCTGGCATACGCACCAGCTCAAGCAGACCGCATATAGGTGCGTACCAAAAAGCGATTATTTCCCCGTAGCTTCATTAAGTCGCTTGTTAGACTTTCAACACTCAAGCTCTTGGGGCGATATGTAGACCACGATGATAAAATCGAATCAAACAGACTATCGGACGCATATGAGAAAACTGCGAAGTACTGGGAGGTGCGTGCCGGAACACTTTTTGGTGGTGTCCTTCCAGCTAATATCCGCGTCTAGGAATGCTGGGGGGTTCCATATAGTGTCTGCGGTTGCATACAGCCACCTCCTGTTAGATTACTCGACCCGGTAGCAGCCTTCTCAAAGATCTTCCGCGGTAAATCGAAGGCACCCCCTGAGTTCAGCAACCCCCGACCTCAGTTGGCATCTACGCAAGACCACGACGGACCACTTACTCACCCTTCCGAGCATAATTCGATCTCGGTGTATCCGCAATCAGTTCACCGCCGTAATATAAAGAATGTGTCGCGTGCAAAGTGGAGTGAACAGACTCGGGCAGACCTGGCGAAAGACAGAGTCCCAGTCGATGGATGGGAAGCTATGAGCACGCGACGCGCTGAAGGACACCAGCAGGGTTTCATGCCGCCGATACGAGATATAGACTTGTGAGCCAGACCTAATCCCTGTGGGTGCCCGCCGTAACAATTTTTTACGTTTCAGAATGCAGTTCATTCCATACGGAGCTGAAGCCTGTGCCACGCACGACGGAGGGGTGCTACCCCGACCCTTGAATGGCGCATATGGTAAAAATGAATATTGGGCAGGGGTTTGTGCTCCTGAAACCGGACACAGCGGTTTTATACCTCCGGAAGGATATCCCGGTCGGCACTCAAGAGCTACTAGGAGAGGTAGACACGCGTCGGATCCAATGAATCGGCACATGGGCGCCCTCTTGTCTTGTGCAACTGGCGACTGCGGCAGTGGTGGAGGAGTGAGTATTTGACCTAACTCAACCAAGCACCCATGTTGAATACCGTTTCTTGCTAACAGTGCGGCAGTGGAGGTGGGGGCGGGGGCGGAGGCAGTGGGGTGCGTCTACATGCACGAGTATTGCTACGGTAGCCTAATAACTTACAAGGCTTCAACACAGGGATGTGGAGGGGGAGGAGGAGGGGGTGGTGGTGGCGGTGGTGGAAGCTGTGAGTAGTTTCGGATACCCGTTCAGGTTTTGATAAAATAATACTTTTTAGGATAGGAGCGAAATATTGAGACAGAGCTGTCGAGGCGGAAGAGGGACTGGTGGTGTTTTGCAGTAATTTTACGACTCTCACAATTGTCTTTGCTGATTTGGATATAATAGAGTACCTAAACGCAAATCCTGTTCTTTGAAAATACATCACGAAAATGACGGCTCGCTAGCTAAACTTTAAGTGACGGGCCGAGATGGTTGAAGCGGCCAAAAATGACCTAGTTGCGGGTCGCACTAACGAGCGCTCTTGAGTGCTCGACCAGAACAGTGACTTTCCAGCTGCATCACACACACAGCCACTTAATTACCACCCGCTACAACCTAACTTAACCGTCCATTTCTTTCTGGTTTTCACTCCATTCAATGTATTTTCACAAAATACCCTAGGGTGAGTTGTGCCCAGCCTCTGGGGCAGGTGGGAAGCCTAAATTTGCGAGAAATTTGAGGACTGGCGAGTGCTTCAATGCTTTCTGTTTCGGGGACGACAATAGCGTACATGTGTTACAGTTCCGGTCGAGCACTCGAGAGAGCTTGTTAGCGCGACCCGCAACCAGGTCATTCTCGACCGCCTCGGCCATCTCGACCCATCACTTAATGCTTAGTTGCTGGGCCGTCGTTTTCGTGGTGTACTAGGGGCGGCATCGGGGAACTGGCGGAAAACTTGTAAGCGCTCAGAATCCACCGTTGGCTTTCGGAATCGACTGTAAAAGCTTACAATTGGATTACAACGAGATTGTGACCACATCACAACGGGTTACTGGCGCTTTGAATAGCCAACGGTGGATTATGTGTGCTTGTAAGGTTTGCGCCAATTTGCCGGTGGTCTATGTCTTCTTTTCAAACTGTGCGGCGATCTGGCGAGTCTGGGTAGTTTCTATATCAAGATAAGTTACCTATAACACTGCGGAGTGCTAGAGCGAACTTGCGCCTCCAATATGGGGACACGACCAAGATTTGTGGCCCCAGATTAATAGTGGCACATCCCCGAGCATGTAAATAAGTACAAGGAGTGGTTCGCTGGGAGGAGCCTCAGCGCTTACGACTGTACTAAATTATGTAAACACTATCTCTGGTGTTCTTGGTCTCCACCGTATCCCTGACTATTACAAAGCGACTCGAGCCCTTCCGTGGAGATACAAGAAACAGGCTGCCTCGGGGAGACTACCGTATCCACGATACCCACTGTGTAATGGTGGCTGCCTCCCTATCATCTATCTTGCACTGAATGTGCGCACGTTCGAGATCGATGGGCATCGTGTGGACTTAACCTTTCGGTTATATTAACTATTTTGGTTCTCTGATTGCATCGCCCTATGGCTAGCGTTGTCTTCCCGACTGCTTGTTGGCTGTGAATTCGAGAACATAAGACGCAGCAATATAAAAACTCTCTCGAACCGTCATGCTTTCTGTTACTACTCAGCATGAGCACATCTCCTCGCATTACTTTGACTGTTCATCAGCCTACAAGGGAGGGTGCGAGTTCTCCTGCCTCTGCTTCTGGTTCTTCAACGGCGCCTATGTCTGCCGACTCACGCCCACTTCTTGACGTGTCTGACAATGAGGGGCCCTGTCTATTACCACGGAGAGTTCGCGCATCGTCTGGGCCCGATCCCCCAAGGCTTGCTCTCAAGACTACGACTATTGGACAAATAGTTGTCGGGCCCTTCGAACTTGTCACTATCCCTGAGATAAGAGCACATTTGACATTCCTTGGCGCATTTGCGCGACTCAAAGCCCAAGTCAAGTCTCAGAACGGTCCAGACATTCGACACACCGCCGACGAGCTCTGGGCTAACTATATCGCCCGGGCTGTCGATAGGTTTGCTCTGTGGGTGGAAAGGCAACTAGCTAGCTTGAGTGAGGCTGAGCCACGCGAGCTCACCGAGGAAGAGATCCCACCTCTGGACGTGTTGATGGCTTGGCATACGTATATGCTCAATCCGAGGGTGTACTATGAGGACGGGCTGAGGAGTAAATCGCAACTACTGAAGATCAGGTTTGTGGCACTAGCTGGTATATGATGGTTCGAAAATTAACGGCTATGAAAGTGCTTTCCCCCTGGAACTAGTCGATAGAATCGTCGATGCAGATACCTTGTTCGCCCTTCATCCATCTACTGCGCGTCAGCAACATTTCGAGTCCTATACCGGCCAACATTGGGAGGCTCCTCTGAATACTAGTTTGTCCGACACTAAATTTGTCCCATGCCCGCGATGCCCAGGGAAGATTTTCACAGAGGTATGCTGGGTTACGGAGAACAACACCGGGTTTGCGCAGCATGGCTTCAGCGCTCGGTGCCACACATGTTTCCAGACATTCGATCGAAATGTAAGGAGCTACGACTTCGTTTGGACTAGTATTGATACGAATATTGCAGGCAATGATGGTTCGTAGCGTATGCGACGACATCATCAAGGTGCGAGTGGGTCTGGAGGAGCCGTCTAACGAGAAGGCATTTCTGGCGTGAGTTCCATGATCGGGGAATGGACAAGTGCACTAAATGAGTGCCGATTAGAGGGACATTGTTAGACTGGAAGACAGGTTTTCCTGATCCTCGGAGGGCGCGCCGTAGCAACTACTTGCTTCTTGGGGTAAGTTTAGACGTGCTCAAAAAGACCCAAAAATGACTGAAAAATAAAACAAAATAGAATTTCCGTACTAAAGGCATGAAGAAGCTCACTAGTGGTGATCGACTCGCGAGTACGCTTCAATATTCGCCGCAGCGTCTGGAAACAACTATGAAAGCTGATCTAGAGGCACGAACCTCCAGACAGGTGTTAGTTGAATGTCTGATTTTGAGTCCCCTGAATTAACACCTTACGCCTGACGCAGAGGCAGGATCATGAGTCACTATCGCTCTCCTGCCTACCCGTTTTCAATTGAACTATGCGGAGCTGTCAGCGCGTTCATTCCTTTTATCAGCTCCTTATCTCACGCTTCAGTCGCAGATTCTTCGCCAAGGTGCCTTCATCGACAAGATGGTGAACTTGGGGTGGACCGAGCCGTACACGTTCGACGACGATTCCGATGCCCTTGTTCGGTCGATCGCACGCTATAACGCATGGCTCGCGGTCATGAAGCGGATGAGTGACAAAATGCTTGTCCCCACTCTTGTGAGTCTTTCTGAGATTCACTCTGACCAAGATTGTGTTATTGACTGTGGATTATAAAGGATATTGTACGCGCTGGTTACCTTCAATAAAGATTGTTGAAGACTAACTCACATCTAGGATCTTGCTTGGCATACACACCAGCTCAAACAGACCGCATATAGGCGAGTGCAAAAAGGCGGTTGCTCCCCACTAGCTTTGCTAATTCACTCATTAGGGCTTCGACTCTCAAGCTGATTGGAAGATATGTTGACCATGATGATAAAGTAGAATCGAACAAACTGTCGAATGCGTATGAAAAAACTGCGAAGTACTGGGAGGTGCGTGCCGCGTCGCCGGTCAGCAGCGTTTTTTTAGTTAAGCAATCCATATCTAGCAATGCTGGGGAGTTCCATACAGTGTTTGTGGCTGCATACAACCGTCCCCTCGTAGGCCGCTCGATCCGGTGGAAGCCCTCTCGAAAATCTTCCGCAGCAAACCAAAACCGCCCCCTGAGTTCAACAACCCTAAACCCCGGTTGGCATCTATGCAAGACCACGACGCACCACTTACTCACCCCTCCGAGCATAACTCAATCTCAGTGTATCCGACATCAGTCCACCGCCGCACACTCGGGAGTGAATCGTATGTAAAGTGGAGTGAGCAGACTCGAGCAGATTTGGCAAAAGGCAGAGTCCCAACCGATGGATGGGAAGCTGTAAGTATACGGCGTGCTGAAGGGCACCAGCAGGGTTTCATGCCCCCAGCACCGGATACGGAACTGTGAGCCAAATTCAACCCCCATGGAAGCCTAGTATAACTGTTTTTCATATTAAAGGATGCAGTTCATTCCATATGGAGCTGAGACCTGTGCCACACATGATGGAGGAGTGCTACATCGACCTTTGCCCGGCACATACCGCAAAAACGAACACTGGGCGGGGGCTTGCGCGCCAGGAACCGGACATCACATTTTTATACCTCAGGAGGGATTCTCCAATTACAAATCAAACCCTACTGAGAATGGTACAAACATGGCAGATCTAATAGATCAATGCATGGATATCGTCTTATCTTGTGCAGCCGGTGACTGTGGCGCCAGCGGAGTGAGTACATTATTTGTCCTCAACCGAGTGCACGTACTGAGTATCTCTTTGCACTAGGGGTGTGGTGGTGGATGTGGAGGCGTGAGTTTCTATTCGATACCATTGTAACTCAATAACTTACAAGATCCAATGCGCAGGGATGTGGCGGCGGCGGCGGCGGAGACTGTAGGTAAATCCAATGACTTCATTGGCTTGCTCTGACATATGCACTTTAGAATCCGACTCTGATTGAAACACAAACGCTACGAGACCTGAACCGGAGTAAATAACTAATATATAGTTATTGCGACCGAGACTATTTTTGATTTAAAACATAACATCGATAGAGTTCTGTCGCAATTGGGTTAGTTGTTTGGATATGCACGTCGCAGTTTCAGCAGGCGGTACCTAATCCTCTTTGGAACTTATGTTGCGACCGCCAAGGCTTATCGCACTCAGTTTCCTCGTGGCAGTCCCTGATCTCTCCGTAACATTATATTTAGGTCTTCTTGGCTTACAGGCATGCAAAGCTACCTTTGATATTCGAGAGGGCACCGCACCGCATGTACGACACACGCTCATCAGGTGACAGCCAAGGTACAGCTGAGCGCCAAATTTTTATCGAAAAAGCCTGATGGGATGAACTAGGATCTACCTTGAGTCTATCTGCGAGCGCCTTTACACCTATGAGCGCCTATAGAGGGGCAACTTGAGTTCGTTGAGTTAGTAGTACTTCGAGATTACAGTAATGATATAGTCCTTTGAAACTCTCCCAGGCCCTGGCTCACTCTCGCGAGTCCTGTGAGACTCGGAGTCTTAGTAGGCCATCTTGGTGCGCCACTGCCTTTGCTCTTCTTTTGCGGCACAGAACATGAGGTATGCCCCCTTCTATTCAGAACTTTCAGTCAAATCGAATGACGCCTCGTGTCTAACTTTGTCACCGATTTGGCAGCGAAAGCGCGGTATAATTACCAAATTTGGAGAGCGAAATCAGATATTTTAAGATTATTTAACAGGCGTTCTAGAAATACGATAGCGTTCACATCGATAAAACTTAGCTTGACATTTTACTCGTCTTTGTTGACCGAAACCAGTGGGCTCAGCTCGCTCATCATTAGTCACAAGTAAAATACCTGGCCGAGGCACCGCCGATGAGCGCTGCTGGAGAACACGTTTTATTAAGCGCATGTATGGCGTTAAGCGCCCCATACTGCCATTGGCCCTTTAAAAGACTAACCTACCTCGTCTCCATACCCCCATCCATCGTCTCAAGTTCTTATAATACCTACCAGCCCTTTTGACTACCCCACCCAACAGCATGTCTATTTTCCCCGAGTCGAAGACCATCGGTTATTCTAGTATGCCTCCAATCATTCAGCTCCCAGACATTGCTGCCCATACTGGCAAAGTATTTGAGCTCAAGACTAACCCACATTGGCACGAAGTAGAAGCCCAATCGTATGCTCAATTCGACGCTTACGGTACGCAAACCATGCCCTATCTTTGTCAGAGTGTGGAAGATGACGCGCATATACGAAGGTATCTACAGCGGGGCAAAGCGACAGAAATTCTTTGGGTCTGAATTTGGACTTATGACTGCCTTGTGTTACCCCGATGCCAGCTTTGAGCGCCTCGGCCCCACGATGGACTTCGTCTTATGGCTGTTTTCGGTGAGTACCGCGAGTTTTATCATGTTTGAACTCAGGTTGAACGGCTCTTTCAGTTCGACGATGCGGCCGACGACGGCGAATTCCGTGACAATGTTGAGGCAGTTAAGGCGGCAATTGGTACCATGGTCAACGTACTTCGTAACCCCGATGCCCCTACTCCAAAACTTCCTGTCGCTGCGTTCCTTCAGAAGTAAGACATCGCCCCACTCATACAAAACTAGCTTACTAACTCTCGTGGTCTAGGTACTTTGCCAAAATACGTGAGGGCTCAAGCCCACGGACTACTGAACGCATAATCGACGCGTACGACGCGTACACCCAGGCAACTTTGCAGCAAACAACGAATCGTTCAGTAGACAAAGTTCCTAGTATAGACGAGTATATTCAGATCCGCCGGGATACATCCGCGGTCAAAATCGGCTTTGGTGAGGAATTTTCGACAGTAGGTGCTTTGGGCTGTAACTAAAGTTGATTCTTGATTAGCCGTACTCGAGTATTCGCTCGGGCTCGATTTCCCTGATGAGGTATTTGAAGATCCTGATATGGTAGAGCTGTGGGTTGCCGGAAATGATATCTTGACTTGGGCCAACGACATCTACTCATTCCCGGTTCGTGGCTCAGGTGAACTTACTTGGTCATGTGGCTGATGCGTTTTGGTGACCCAGGTCGAAGTAGCTCGAGGTGACACGCACAACCTCGTCTACGTCGTTATGCAAGAAAAACAACTCACCCTTGAGGAGGCAATGGACCATGTTGACAAGCTCACTCGCGGACGCCTCCAGGATTACGTCGAAGCCAAGAAGCGCCTGCGCTCGTTTGGAGCGGAGTACGACTCTCAAATTGAGTTGTACGTGCGGGGTATGGAGCATCTTGTTCAGGGATCGATCGACTGGACGTTTATGACGCCTCGTGAGTCACATTCAAGTGCGGAGCTTTGAGTTACCTGATCTTTATACTACATTATTTCAGGTTATTTCGGAGATAAGACTGAACAAGTTCGGGAGACAGGAGTGATGGAAATTGTTGATGGGATTGCACTGGCTGTTCCGGTCACTGCTTGAATTGTGAACTAAAATTCTACATCTCTCTTGTAACTAATTACCAGATATTCGCTATAATAACATGAAGTTGAGCGTTATGAACAGAGCGCTACTCGGTAGCGATAGGAGTCTAGTTAGAGAACGATTCGAGCGAGCGCTGCAACGGCAACTACACTGAGGATTCGGCTCAAGTTGAAGGGCAAACGGTGTAGGCTTCGATTGGTTGATTGGTTGAGTGTGGTGTAATATCTGGCAACTTAGGCTGAAGTAATTTCTCGATTGTCGAGACTGAATTTATTGATCAAGCTGTACTCGAGTGATTACATGTACATCCCACCTTCCCCAATATCGCCCTGCTTTGCACGAGACCTATTTCCGCCGGCACTGGCCTTTAGATTCACCCTCGAAGCGTCCCAGCCCAGTTGCGCGAGGCTTTTCTCCAGTGTTGTCGTGACCGCTTCCGCAACGCTCTTCAAAACTGCAATACTTGGGGACGCATCATTCGAAGTGCTGTGGGGGGTGGGCGCCGTAGGCGCTGGTGCTGGGATAGATCGGACAGGGACGAGAAGAGCTGCGGCGGAGCGCTGTAGGTATTCGCATTCCGCGATCACGGCGGCTGGGAGATGTTGTAGGAGGTTGGGTGGCGCATAAGGCTCGATGGAACGTGCCTGGAGTGGTTCTCTAAGAGTGTAATTCATTTAATATTGATTTGAATCGTACCTTAGGTTTAAGAATAGATGAAGTCTGAAGAAAACGTACTGGGTGTTCATCCTGCCGGGAAGGTTGGTCTGAGATGTAACCTAGATAGGAATAGGAGTCCACGACTACAATCCTAAATACAACGCGTTAGTATGAAGATACAGGCGGAGCACACGTGCTAGAGATATGAGAGTCTCACGGTTTGGTATTACCCTGCGCTTCAACAATCGCCTTCGCCACAGTATGCTGGGCACCGAGCGGTAAACGGTGAGATACAATTGCGACAAGCGTATTTGTAGTAGTGAGTTTATATTCGGCGATCTTCCAGAAGTGTCATTTAATATAATTAATCCCTGCTTTCTAGGTCAGAATTGAACAGATTTGACTTACCTTAACATCGTCCACCACCACATCGCCCACTATACCCCCATCTAGCCCGCTCGCCCAGATGGCACCAATAGCACCAATAGCAATAACCAAACCGGCTTCCTGTACTTCCGGTCTTGTAATACCCACCTTGTATGTACGTTTTTCACGTGCAGGCCGAGTAGTGCCAGGGTAAAATCCGACCTCATCCTCCGAGTCGGACTCGACGGCATACCGCGCGGGTGGTACGTCTTGCAAGGGATCGGTATCCTACCAGAGGTTCTTAGTACAACATTCGAGTTCAAATGTAACCCAAGAGCAAATTGCAGTATCAAAGATCGGACCAACCATGTCAAAGATGTGGAGGAGATGAACAGATGAACAGAGTAGCGTGAAATTTCCAATCTTACTCAGCAACAAGCGCTCCAGCTACACAGCCTCCTGCATATATTCAAGTTTTGACAGTTTTGGGGAAAATGTGGGTTTCATCAAAGAGACTTGCTCCTATTCATCAACTCAGCAAAGCAACAATGTGTAGCGATACATGGGTTCAGATAAAAACACAAAGTATAGCCAGGCCCGCACGCAGGCAACTTGTACAAATACACGGCCATTACATCACTAGGATGTTTGCGTGTACGGTAGAGGTCAATCAATGGACTCAGGAGAAAAAAATGAAATGAAATGAAGCCGACCGTGATATGAGTTTTCGTGCGTTCGTTTACCAGCCAAACGCCCTGCAAGTCGTAGGTTAATAAGAATAATAAGAATAAGGGTGAACTGGAAACTCACTCCTCGTGTAATTCTACTCCGCCAACTTTCTTCTTCACATCTCCATCCAGCGCAGCCTCAGCGCGCCAAGCATCTTCAACAAGTCCGGCAGGTCCACACACGCCAACGAAGACGCCAGTGGCCGTACTCTCTGGGGTCATACTAGATTCGGTGCGCTTCGTGACATTGCCGAGCGCGGCTTTGAGGTTAGGACGTCCAGCAATGACACGCATTCCGGTTGGCAGTTGGGGAAGGGACTGCTCGGCGGTGGCTCGGGTGTAATGAACTGTGATCGCCAGGGTCATCGTTTGGCAGCTAACGGCGCGAGATAGGAGCATCGCGAATGCGGGGATGAGGGGAACAATAGAGGCTAAACCCAAATTGGAGGTAAGTCTCAATCCAGAAAAATCTAGAGGGACAAGGCTTACAATGCTCCTGTACGACCCACACCAGCTCCACATACTTGGTCCTAATCGACCCGGTCTCCGCGGCGACGATGAGCTCCTCGGTAACGCTTGTCCCGAAGGTAATACCACTTCCTCCAGCAATTACTAGCGCGGAAGAAAAGCTAGTTGGGATAGCCGAACCGGGTCCTCCATATGGCCCCTCGATGACAACCTTGACACGTGCACCAACGCCAAATCCTTCTCCTTTTTCAGCGGTTGAACTCGAGTGTTGCTGAGACATAGTGTAAAGGCTCTCGGTCCAGTCACCAGCACGCTTGCACAACAAAGTCAGACCATCTCCTCCGCCGTTGGGGGCGCTGACACTCGCAATCTGAGAATGAATGTTAGGATCGATCAACTGAGAGGGATGAATACACTTACAGTAAAGGGATGCGATTCTGCCCAGCCAAAGGGTCCGATGCCCGAGTTCAAAACACGGACGCGAACATGTTGCCCCGCACGCCAGCCTCGAGTCAAGTGGGGAACCGAAAGCTGCAATAACTGTCAAAAAAGTCAAAAGAAAATCGATTATCGGAACATACCTGGGTGCATTTGAGAGCTGGGACGGGAGTAATCGTGGCAGTCGTAACATGCGACTTGACGAGCCGAGCGATCTGATCAAGGGCGTAGATAGAGAGTCCAGCGATTCCGTAAGGGATGCAAGCGGGGACGTGATAGCAGGACTGAAAAAGACAGGGACATCAGATGGAATGCACGTGCCGGCATGGGGAAGGTACCAACAGCCACGGTGAACATGAAAAATCCGACCCAATGAGCATGCCAGAAAAGTGTGTAAGAGCTTCGTCGGATGGGAGGAAGCGAGAGAATTGCCAGGAAGACCAAGCCGCCGAACGCGAACCAGCCCCATGCTTGACGTTTGGCTAAAACCAATTAGGTAAGCGGACTGTTTGACGCAAGTAAGAAAGGAACGTACAGGCAATCGCAATGGTACCTGTCTTGGTCCACTTCACCACTATTCGAGGTGTCAATAATCCGAGCGACGGGACAAAGGGAATAACTTACAATAGCCTACGACGTGGAAGAGAGCAGACAAAAACATGAGTTGCCCGACCCAACGATGGATGTAGTTGAGCTAACAACTAAGTTTAATTTGGGGTTCAACAAATAAACAGAAAAACATACTTTCTCGTAGCTTTTGCCCAATAACGCGCCAATAGGACCGTTCTTCACTCCCAAAAGTACGACAATAGGAGCCTGAGAGATGCATACGAATCCAGCCCTTGTGATGTTGTTAACAGGGCTCGAAAACAGGAACATAGCCACGATCACCACGCCGAGGTAGATCATAAGAACCGTATACTGTCCAACAGAGTATCCGTCATAGCGAGCAGAAACGGCCTTGGAGAGCGGGTGCAGTAGAGTGGTGTAGGAACGAACGTGAACAGGGAGCTTGGGCGCAGACTTGGTACCTGCGCTCAGTGTGGGCAAGGCAAGGGAGGCTTTCATACTCTCAGCATCACGAAGATCAATCTGGTAGGGTGCTACGTCGTTTTCGAGCGAGGAGTCTGCTGAGCCGGCATTCTTCGCGGTTTTCACGTCGAGGGAGTCGGTGCTGCCTTGTAGGGAGATCCTAGTGGCAGCGAGAGACCTGGCTGGCTTATCCTCGCGAATCAACCAGCCCTCGCAGTGTGGCAAACTCAGGCGAGCGACCAACCGGGGAAATCCAAAGATGGCAAAGAGAAACACCACAAAAAGAATAGCAACATCGATGTAGAGCACGAGATCGTCGTTGGAGAAACGAGGCGCCATCTAGACACACACGCAGTATAGTAAGTGAGCGTTTTTCGTCAGCGAATGTCGGGTGGAGAGCGTCAAGCTGTCCAGGTTAAACCAGAGTGGCTTTGCACATGAATTAGTCGTTTTTCAGCTGAATACATCCTGTTTTAACGCTCACCGATGGCAGGCCAAGAGCTGGGGGGTCGGGAGAGGAGATGAGGAGGGCGGGAGGAGGAGGGAGAAAGGAGGAAGAGACACCGGGCTAAGGCGGGATCCGCAGCCTTTTCTATTGCTCGATCCAAACAAATTTACCATATCAAACCGGATGAACTCATTTACCTGCTGACTCATCATTCTCCGGCTCCAACAATCCACCGGGCGCTTATTATGACCGACGTCGCCGCGTGGTGGTACTGTAAAGTGAGAGATTAGGCGCTAACCCTGACCAAAGAGAAAGTACTCTCCGAGTAGACTAAAATTGGGTTCAGTAGAGCCCAACTACTTGCCCCTGCATACGAACCCGAACAAATTTGAACGGTTGTGGGTTACAAATAATGATTCAGCTCGAGCAGAAGGGGCATCGCCACCTCGCTATCACCCCGATGCGTATATCCAAACAAAGGTAGATCGTTAGGCGCTGATGGGCTGGGCCATACGCCCCAGCCTTAAATTCTAGCAATACACAGGTCTTCGTGAACTTGAGACCAGCTAGCATTTTGTGAACCTGTTTTGGGGTAGTATTCTATGCTCAAGCGCGTCTACGCGACGAAGTGCTACTGGCCTATCGTTAAGTACACCATGACAGACAAGCCGGGTTTGCGGCACAGTACAACGAACTTGCGGCGCCGGAGGAACGCTTCGACTGAAATGCATTCTCGCTTGCTGACTCAGCCGCCGGCAACAACAGTCCACTGAGCGCTTGCCAGAGCGCCTGCAGAACCGCATGCTCACGTTCCAATCGCCGTCGACAAAGTAAGAGATTAAAAGTCGAACTCACCTACGGGGGAAGATTTTGCTCATAGACCCGTGGAAAGACTAAAATAAGCTCAATCGATCTGCAGGAGGACATCAAGAAGGGCCGCTTGAAGCCTACCCTCGCTCTCCCCACTTTACAATCGAGAATACATGCTGGATTATTTTACAGACTTGGTCACCTACGTGAATGTAAAAACCAAAAACTTGAAATGTTTACTCACCGACCTATACAATACGCAACTTCCGCCTTTAGAATGTTCCTAGCATTCCGCCAAATGTGTTACTTTAGTGCTCCGGTCAATTGCAATGCGAAACATCCAAGGACCTTCTTGGATTTCATGACATATAGCTACCTTAGACACAGACTCAAGCAAGCTTGAACAACATTCTGCTAGTCGCCAATACTCCACTTAAGTTTGAGGGACTATCCCGTCAAACATACTGGGGTTTAATACTATGGCGGAGCGAAGGCCTAACTTTGGATACTGATATGCTGAAGCCGCGTGCCATACGCCTGGAATACTGCCAGCATCGAACTTTTATGGCCCCGAAACTATTTATCTCTGGGCGAGGCCATCTATAGGCACTGTGCACGAGGGCGCCGCACCTCAAACGTTGTTGAGGTGCGACTGGCCTCTCATCAATCATGCATCGGATTTGTGATGTGATGGGCATACAAACTCTGCTACGATTGGGGCCATTCTATAAGCGTTAGTAGAATATTTAGATTCCTATAATCTACCGAGCATGGCCTGGACCGTACGGTTAATTCAGATATTCGCTTGATTCTAAAGGCAAGGCTGAGCACCCAGAGTCGAGACACGAGCCTAGGGAGAGGTTCATAATGGATTTGATTAGTGTAAGGTACGCGCATTTAGGCCTCATCCAAAGGATCTTCGTGGCTTACCGATAAGGCATCTCTAGGGGTGCTTGTATGCGTGCTCTGAGAAGCTCTACATACCTGTGCCCTCATCTATTCGGGAGTCGAACGTCTCAATCATGTTGCACGGATAGTTAAATTTGCACAGGGGTACCGCTACCCACAGCTTAGCAGCCGCGTTTACTCCTCCACGTTTTCGAGGAATGCTGAAGGATCTCAAACTGTAAAAAGATCCTCGAGGCTCAGACGGGTCACAACGCGTCCAGGATAAAGGTGAGTCTAGTGCGTATTACTAGAGGCAGGGACAACTCGGCTCAAGTCCGTGAAATAATATGCGCTTCAAATCTCCAATCTAGGCGTACTCAAGGGATGGGCCTCTGGCTGAGTCAATCCAGCGGCCACCTGAGCAGTTAGGTGCTATACTCTTCCCTGCTACGGAACTTTCCGGGAAGCGAACTGCGCCAGCATTTCTATCAATAATGAATTAGGCGCCTCATGACACCGCTGGCAGTGTCAGGCACATGGAAAAATGAATATTTACCTTGCAGCAGTTGCTCGGCCGGTCGTTGAGACAGTGGACGTAAAGTCTGTACATGTCACGCCCCGGAATGCAGGCAATCGCATGTATATCCAGCCTATCCCTCTTTAAGACATGCCCACTAAGCGTAAGTTAAGTGGCAATGCTTGATTGTTCGTCAAGTTGATTGCCACCTAGCTGGCTCTCATGTATTGTGATCAAGGCCTTCTACTGCGGGTACCATTTTGATCGCAGGAGGCGGGGCAGAAATGGGAAGTTCCCAATCAGGTACTTCAGCGTGAGCAATTAGTAAGTTTCAGTCCATTTCAGCTTGAATATCCATCCAGTATGTCATCGCCTATACATGTTGAACTCTACATTTGCATATATCATAGTTGATTACACTTGAGGAGTACATCCGAGCTGGGCACCACTCGAATGCACTAAGGTTTCACCCGAAACTTAATTTCCTAAGTGAGGTTTGACCACTCTAGGCAGCATACGCAAGAATCAGATTGGTCGGGAGGGGTTGCCAAAGTGAGATTAGACTCTGAGCTTGACAGAAGAGAAAATCCCGCTGATAACCCCCGGGTCGACCAAAAGCAAGTTCAATCTTTCTAACAAAACCGATTTAACAGGACCAACTCAAAGTACACTTCTACCATTGTTTCCATTTCTTACTTCCTTCCTCTGAGCTCAAGCAAATTTGGACATCGTGAGCCGCCAAGTACGATTCAGCTTTCTACTACCCAACCGAGTTGCCCAAATGCCCAGGCGAGTGTGCACGCGGGACACCCCAACCTACATGTCTTGATGGCTGTGCTCTACTATGGTGCTTAGCCACCCAACCTAGGCGGCGGCAAGTTCCGTTTCCCATGAGGTTACCGTCCCCCACCGTATAGCTAAGGTTGCACAGCTGCCCATCAATTTAACTAACGCGTTGATCCTTTCACGTTTCGAGATGGTCGGAACATGAACAGGTCCTTGCGGTCCCGGGTAGGCAGCTACGTATGAGCGACGAATGTAGAATCAAGCGAGTACAATTGAGAATCGCAGGAGAAACTCTGCCCCAATGAAGGAATAAGCACTCCGAACACACGGTGCAGCGGTATTTAAGACACCAGTCTCCAACCAAGTCAGGCCAGGTGCTATTAGAGCGGGAAGTAGCCACACTCTCCCTCACCTTCTACGAAGCCATTCAAACAACAGGCTTTATTCAGTATGTCGAATAACGGTGAATAAGACGATTTCAGGTTTGTTAAAACTAATTTTAACCTTGTAACAGATATCCAGCCGGTCATTGAGATGACGAACGCGAAATCTGCACCCGTCGAATCCCAAACCAAAGGCAATCTCATAAATACACAACCTCCTCCTCTTGGCGACATGTCTACCACGCGTAAGCACCAGTGATAGGTTGTTCACCACGTTAGCTTAGTTGACACACTCCTTCAGTTCAAGGAAATGAAGAAGACACCGCTCTGCGTATGCGTGGCGGGTGCGACCCCTGCTGTGGCGCGCTAACACTTGGAGTTATACTTGGCGCAATCTGGTCGTTCCCCCTTACGCTCTTTCGTTGCGAGTGTATCAACCCTAACTGTTGCAACACAAACCAAGGGCACACACAGGCAGCCTACCCGTATCCACCGGCAGGTTACCCACCACCAATGTACCCACAACCAGGGTACCCACAACCAGGGTACCCACAACCGGGGTACTCATACGCAGGGTATCCACAAGGAGGGTACTCACATGGAGGGTACTATTAACTTATATGAATATTTCCTGCTTGCAAATCGCAATGGACGCATCACATGAATTTCAGCCTATTTTAGCTTGTACTTATGGTATACTGTCACACATGTATAAAGAGCTTTATGGCTATGTAACATAATTTTCGGTTGAACTTGAGGGGTGGGCTAAGCTGATTGGCGCTCAAGCAAGTTGAGGTTTCTCTCGAGAACTCTATTCCTTAGTGAAATTTAATCACCCAGACGGCGTGTGCAAGAATTGGGCTGGCTGAAACGGCACGTTATCTTATAAGCTTACAGTTTGCACCACCGAAATTGCACGATTGATACTGAAGTAGAATTTGAGGTGCCATTGTTCAAACAAAGTGCGACTTCAGGAACCTCGGAAAGAGGCGCCCGCCGCTTTTCATGAGGTGAACTCTCGCATTCTAACCCAAAGTCCGCCCTGGTGAAAATATATAGGTCAGTCGAGTTTTATTTATTGAAAAAAGGTACCATCTGGAACATACCACAGAGTACAGGGTCAAGTGCGATTTAGGCCATATTTTCTCAATACCTTTCCTACCAGGAGCGCTTGCCCAAGCAGCCGGGGGACGGGAGCCAGCAGGTTGAGACTCGGGCGCCAGGGAAATGCTATCAACTCGCTGAAGGAGACGAATTAAAAAGAACGAAGCTTCGCTAAGATGCGGGAGAATCGTCAACGAGAGGTCACGAACAGGGCAATGGGGCTCACTTGTACGCGAACTGCTGTCCTAAGCACTGGAGACGGGATTATCAGGTCGGAAAGTGAGCATGCGAGACTTGCACTTACGATTCGTGGACCAGCATTAAAAGGTAAAAATATGAAGGGATTCGACACTACGTATTGCTTGTGTCTGTGGTCCAGCCAGCGTTCAGGATCGAATTCTTCCGCATCGGGCTGGGAGTGAGCGAAGAAGTCACGTCAAATAATCAGATATTGAGGGAAATGATGCTCAAGAACTTACTCCCCAGAGATCTTTGCGAGTATGTAAGAATTGTACTATATATATGCAGCTATAAAATATGCACGTCAAGGGGGATGTCCTACAGAGAGGTGAAACGACACTACGTACTTTGCGCCCTTCGGAATAAAATACTCTTTCCCTCCGGATTTAAGCACGGTTGGCTTAACGCATTCACGCGCGTTAAGCGGGACAGGTGGAAATAACCTAGATATATATGCCATCGGCTAGTGAGAAATACTGGTGCGTAACGAGCCTTGTGTTACGCACCGAAGAACCTCGTTAATCACTGCCCGTAAGTATTTCATCTCCCTAAGGTGCTCGGACGTAGGGTACGAGCTAGGTCCAACAACTTCCAGGATTTCAGCTCGTAATTTGGCAAGCACGTGTGGATGAGAAGCGAGCATATAACAGGAGAACGTCAAAGTGCTAGCTGTCTGTGTAAGTCAATACGCCAATTCAGTCCGACGACAGCCTAGATACGAGAAATCGAACGAACCGTGTCACGCCCGGCGAGGAGAACGTTGAATAGCTCGTCTTTGATAATTTTTTCGTCTAGAATACGATTCAAACTCAGTACCCTTATTCCTAAGCACCCGCAACTCCAACTTACTATCGGTATGCTGAATCAGATAATCCAATAATGTTTCTCCCTCCGTTCCCTCCCCCTCTTCCTTCTTCGAATCGCCCTGCCTTTGCGCGTCTAGTTTTGCTTCGAGTATAGGTTTGATGTAGTCGTCGATCACACGCATTTCTGCACCGGTTCGGTCCCAAAACATCTCCACATAAGGCCAAAGCGCAGCCAGATTAAACCGAGCCACGACTTTCTCTTGGACTCTCTGGAACGCCTGTGCAAATCCAGTGCCCCCTTTTGAGCTCCCTAGAGTTTTTGCAGGAGCATGTGGATAAGGTAGGGGCTCGTCGAGTGAGTTAACGTCCAGCCCAAACAGGAATTCGGTGGCTGAATCCATCGTGAACCGAGTGACGAGGTCTTGAAAATCGACACTAGGAGGGACTTCATTATCGTATGGCTCGGAGAGGCGGGATAGAAGTTTGGATATGGCAGTGTCTGAGTGTCGGGCGAATATGTCGAAATGGGTAACGCGGTCACGGGAAAAATAGGGCCGGGACATGTTGCGATGAAACTTCCACATTTCACCTTTTGAATGATTTAGCCGGGAATTCGATACCGCCCAAGAGCACCTACCGTCGCTGTTAAATACACCTGAACCTAGGATGCTATCGAACTTTTCAATATTTTGCTGGCCTAGAGAGGTAGGACGAAAGTCAGGGCAAAAATTGAAACAACTATAACTGCTAGTATCACCTTTCTCGAAGCTCCCAAAATCTGTGCTCAATATAGACTTGATGTGCTCCGGCTCGATGGTAACAATCTGTCTCATTCAACCACTTGAGAATTCAGCAAGGCCAGTCACGCGAATTCAGACTTACATAATCTTCGCCAAGTATCGCAAGGTTGAAGGTGTTGCCCATCGTTCGCACGAATGGAGCAGATATATCGTTGGCATAGCCTATCCAAAATCAATTGCTTGTCCTGAAACTCAATACTACACGACTTACCGTTCTTCTGAGCCTCGGCAGCCTTCCACATAAAGTCCATATTCCCCGGCCAGTCCATTTTCACTTTAGGTACCTCCACCACATTGGGACCGAGTTTACGAAGATCTCTCCGCTGACCAGCAACAGCTATAAGTTGCATGGCGGCCTTGTAAAGTATCCAGATCGAACCGGCAAGAGGCGCGGGCCCAACACGAGAAATATGTGTAACATCAGAACGTATCAGAGCAGTAGCAAGGGCAAATGCTGCAAGGGGTGGAAGAACTAGGCCAGGTAGTCTGCGAAGAACAATGGAAAGTCCTGGGCCCCAAACTATGAGAGGCGCTCGAGCATGACTAGAATCCATTATGATTTGGCTGAGCTAGTGACGAACAAGGAGCAACAGGTTTCGAAGGACGACTAAACACGCCAAGGCCCAGGGCGACCTTTATATCTGACCAGTAGGTTCAACATACGGAGAGTTACGGGGACTCAAACGGAGAGTGCTCCCGTGGATGTACGAGCGCGGTCGTTGTGAGCCAGTAGGATTCAGCGGTTGACATTTAGCGCCAAATCGCCGCGCGGCACGCTCCGATGCCTGGTCTTGGCGGACCGAGTGAGTCTCTGACGTCCTAACGAGAATAATAAAAACACATTAACCGATTACCTTAAAGAGCTTTAGCCTCGAGATAACTTCATTTATTCGCAAGCTAGGGAAGGATGGTCAACCGGGCATTCTTTTTGAAGCCGAACTGATCCCGCAAGGCTGTGCACATATTAGGCGTCCAGCGCTTTCCTGACAAGCTCATCTTGAAACGCGCGGCATTGTTTGAGACTGAAAGGGCACAGATTGGAACATGCCTGCTAGATATGCTTTCTTGTCATGGGAAGCACATAAAATAAGGCTTATTCCTACGCTTTTATCAACTTAAACTAAATCGGGACCCGTGCATAGCCTTCACGCACAGGGCAATACTGTACGTATTGAATGCCAGCAAAGCACAACACGTGTGCGCAAATATATGTAGTGATTATCGTACCTGTGCCGGGTCCGAGGTCAACCGGTGCATCTGCTCATCCTCCATCCCAGCGAAGGCTGAAGCGTCAAAGAAGCGCCACATCTACGCCCATCGGACAGCCAAGATGGGCTCTGGGCCAATCTGGGCCACAAAAACACTGCTAATAAAGGGTCATTGAAAGAGGATACGAAGGGCAGTTTTGATCTCTCCTCGTTACTACGCTGACCACTTCGCATATACTCGCACTGACTGGCTCAAGCGCGACGGAGAAATCTGAACGTTCGACGACACAAATAACTCATTGTTTGTACTGAAACCTCATTCCATACCTCTAATAGTGGGAAACCATCTCAATACCACTAACGGATGTTCTTCTCTCGGCGAGGTGAGCTTAAAATCTCAATTAGATATCAGTGTAACAAAGCTAAAATTCGTTTGACCGACATTTAGTGTCGTCCCAAGCTGCTGTGCCAAATTCTTACCCAGCATCTCATCGAGGAGGGATATTTTCACGGATATCTCTAGACATCCGGTGGCCTAATATTCATCGTAAACTTATCTTCGGAAAGTCTGCACCCTATATAACGATACACGACTACCCCACCTCCGAGGCGTCAAGCGAAGTAACATCTATCGCCGACTCAAAGCGCCCCGCTATACGAACTCCTCCTACTCTCTACACACGCTTCAAGCAGTTAGCCCGACCGGTGGTGAATCGACTAAAGAGTAAAAAGCGTCGGACACCCGAGAACAACGTTCCACAACAGGACTCAGTGATGCCTCCATCTCCCTACCCTATCCCTACTTTGGCTCAATCCCACACCTCCCTAACACCCACACCTGCGACCACCGCACCTTCGGGAACTCTACCGGACGCAGAGGAGCGTATGGCACAAGACCGGGCAATTCGTGCGGAACAAGACGCCGCGTACAAGCTATCCGTAGAACGAGATAGCGAAAGGATTGCGGCTATCATCGCCGCCAACAAACTCGCAGACGAGCTTGAAGCACGGGCCAAGGAGAAGGCTGAACAAGCGAGGCTACGGAGGGAAGAAGCAGAGGCACACAGGCAAGCGCAGATCGCATGGAGGCGATGGGCCCGTCGAACACTGGTACCAGCGCCACCAGAAAACGCAGGAATCAAGCTCGCCGTCCGTTTGCCGTGTGGCTCCCGCCGGGTGTCTCGTCTACCAGTCTCTGCCTCACTAGGGGATTTATACGCGCTCGTCGACACACTTCTCATCCCTAGCGAGTACAGTGTGGACGATGACCCGGAGGAGGCACCCGAAGGTTACGTTCACCAGACCCCGTTCGCGCTGGTTATAACACACAGCCGCACAGTGTTGCCGAATGAGAAGGAGGTCCGGATAGGAAGTTTAGATATCCTGCAACGTGGCGCTCTTGTGATCGTAGAGCCACTTGCGGAGCACTTTGAAGACGACGAGGGTGATGAGAGCGATGAGGAGGAATGATGAATGCTTCTTCGAGGGGGTACTAGGGGTAGTAGCCATGTTTGTCTATGATTGTTTCTCATCGGGTTCCTAAGTGGGACCCGACCATATGCGCCTCAGCTCGATATTCGTGAAACCCATTTTTAGTTGCTTTCCAGACATGTATTAGCTTACAAAATTACATAGCAACCCACAATTATGTTGAATTTGTTATATACCGTCGACGGAACAGAAGAAGTTCCCCGCTATATGCGGACTACGCTATGGTAAGTCACCTAGGCGAGACTGAAATGCGCAATCCTTCATTGGTTCATTCCTCCTTTTCACTCGTGGAGCGCCTAACTTCCCTTGCTTCGACTCAGGTAATACCGAAATATAATCAATCAGATTATATGTCTCCTTGATTTTTGACTAGCCTTGGTGATCCGAGACTATGAGCAGCTGAGAGTTCTCACGCGTCTCATATCGTTCAGCCTGTGCTCCCTGTAATCGCTATTGAACACGCGAGTTGGTTTATAATTTGGATACCGGTTTGTCAAGTGGGTTGAAAGAAGGTGCTCTAAGGCTCAGGACCAACAAGGGGGCTAACATATGCGGCAGCCTCGTTACATGCGAACCTAGGGCTTCGCTACCGATAGCCAATCGAGTCTCAGGGTTAGCGATCTTGATCTACACCAGCGCTGCGCCCACAGCGCCATTCGACTCTCGCCCCTATCATTCTCACTAGGTTTCCTACGTTCCCGACGGCAAGGGGTTGTCCCGGCGGAGGACTCGCACATGGTGCGGAAGTGATAGTGCGGGATCCTAATTTGTTATCGAGAGGGCCGGCAACGGAACACATTTGTATGCCCACAGATTTGGTTAGACTGATCGTGGAAATCAAGGATCGGCGCCTGCGCAGAAGGCAAATCGCGGCTTGAACACGCGAAGACCACATCCTATCAAAGTCTTCTCCGCTCTCATAACGAAAAAAAGACTTGCAACGGAAGCCGAACCTAGCCCGGCACGGTGGTCCTACTGATGCTATGAACAGCGCATCTCGACTCTCACGACTCGACTAAATCCTACATACTTCTTCACTGTGATTTTCTCACTCGCCTGCTGATACAGCTCCACCTCCCTCTTTCTCCTCTCCGCAACGACCAGAAACATCTTATTCTAGGTCTTAGCCTAAGATGTGTCCCATCCTGCATCGCATCGACCCCGTTGCGCTCGACAACGACCTAGAAAAACGGGTAGAGTACATTACTCGGTTCATCGAGTTTGGACCCAAAGACGCTGCGGCGCTCCGAGCTGCCGCACCGATTGTGAAACAAATCACAAACTCTACAGTCGACGCTGTCTGTAAGTCTGCCATCTCCTACCCCTGATTCATCACCCCCTTCTATCGTGTGGCGGCGGAGTTGCCGCCGGGTCCGCGCACCGCGGCAACCCCTCTTTCTCCCGCCGGCTTTGATCCTGACCTAACTCTCACAGACGAAAAACTATTCTCGTTCGATATAACTCGTGCGACGTTCTTGTCTCGCAACGCTGGCTTCGAAGGAAAACTTGCCTCGCGTCTCGAAGAGATTACACACGATTCTGAGCAGATCAAATTCAGGTGTGTGATTTTCTCAAGTCTACGTGTGCTAGCTCTTTGACTGATCTAAATTGTTACCAGGAAAGACTTTTTGCGAGCATGGATGTTCAAGGTGTTCACTGCGGATTACACGGACTTGAAGGTATGTGGCTGAGGATTAATTTGGTTAGTTTTTGATCGATGACGTATCACCCGTTTGGGGACAGACATTCGAATATTTGGATAAAGTCGGTCTGATGCATACCGGTCCAGCCGCATTCCATCATCGCGAAAAGAAGGAACCTCTTCACGTTGACTGTACGTTCTACCGCTTGTTCTATGTCTTGCCGTGGGCTCACATTATACCCGGTTATCCCGCCACCCCAGACACCCACTGCGCTCTGGTAAGTCTATTTCACTCTTTGGTCCCTCGACCAAAGGCTAATCTACTTTCCCCAGCTCCTCGGTCACGTCCATAACATCCTCACAACCGCTGTCCTCTCCCGCGGCCTCCCAGCTGAAACGACCGCCGAAACGCTCGTCGCCATCAACAAAGTGCTCTGGATCCAAAACGACCTCTTCGCCAGACACTACATCCCGCACCCAACCGAAGACCCAAAAAAGCAAGAGGAAAAGGTCCAAGCTGCTGGGTGGGGCTGGGGACTCTTCAGACGACCGTCGAACTGAACTGAGCCTGAGGTGGCGCCATCTTGTCGAGTACTACGTGGCCACAGGCTTGATGTATATATGTATATACCCACTCATTGTATTATACTATGTCGCTTTTGGTCTGAGAATTGTTCCTGGGGCCGAAGCGTGAATTGTTTATTGAGTCTGGGGTAACAAATGGTAAAATTATGGTAGAAAGTCAAAACATGTAAGTACATCACATCCGCCATCCGAACCAAACCACTCCACTCGGATATATACAAAAGCACGACAGAAAATGAATATCCCTCTGAACCTCGTACTCCTACACCAACTGCAAACATAGAAACAAGTAGATCCGCTTGACAAATCCCATCTCGACGACTCACGACGACGAAACTCTCAGAAAGGTTGGCGGCGAATGTTGATGACTCAAGCTCATTTGTTGTTGTTTTTCTGAGGAATGAGTTTGGACAGGGTAACGGCCAAGATGATAGCGATGACAGCGAGGATGGCGAGTGAGATCCAGAAGCAGATCCAGCGCTTGCGACGGGCGGCTTTGGCATGCTCCACTGCCAGATCTGTTTGTTGCAGACTACGAGAGCATATCGAATGTTAATGTTCGAAACAATGTCGATTAAGCTGACCCGCTTACCCATTTTCCATATCCTTGTCCGCTTTGGCTGCATGTGTCTCGATAGCGTCAATGGTTTCGTCTTGTTGAGCAACCATAACGCTCATCTATTGGAGTTCATGTTCATTGTTTAGCTGACCGAGATTTAGTGTTGAAAAGTTGAAACTTACATCACTGAACAACTGAGCAAGCTCTGTGAGGGTGCGCTCGATCTTCTTGACATCGTCGTGGCGCTGCTGGACTTCACGGTATGCCACACGAGATTCGCCGTATCGGTTGGACGACATAAGCTAGCGAAAATCCCAAATTAGTAATCGATTGGGGACTCAATTGAACAAGATGTTCCTGAGAATTCAATGTTGATAAAAATAACTTACTGCTTGAGAAAACACTTGCGCCCCAGCATCGTTGTTTACTACAGCGGCAATCTCCTCCTGTGTCGCGTCGGGCTTGACTGTTTAGGAGAAGCGCCCACCGTTAGATCATAGATACCAACGGGCGTAAGATGATAATTGAGAATATTGGGAGCCGTGCGGGGAGAAAGCCCGGCTTCATCGGACAATAAACAACTCACCAATTCGGACTTGCCGCTCCATCCTCTGCCTAGACTTTTGCCTATATTGTTGCTCCGATTGCTGGTACTCTTGTATCGCAGCCACGAACCGACTCTTGACAACGTTCGTTTGTTGAACCCACGCCTCACGATCCCGTCCGGACACCCTTCCACGACCGGCTTCCAGAGATTGAATCCGGCGCTTGATCTGTGCGCTGATATCATGGGTCTGACTGGCGGCGGCGTCAAGGTCGGCTGTGGCCTGGTTGATCGCTTGCTCGTCGGTGGCCGTGAGCGAGCGGGACTGAAGATTGGAGATACGTGTGATGTTGTCGCGGTAGGAATGGATGAGGTCTTGAATAGCGGTGATCTGGAAGAATAAAAATAGCATAAGCCATCTGTTTGGGGAAGGATTAATAGCAAATAATGCCCACCTCATCGTAGAACCTAGTCATCTCCGTCTCGCCGCTGGCACCAACGTTGGTTGTAACGCCGTTGCCATACCCGTCCGATGGAGCTGCGTACGAGTTCATCTCATACGGGCGCTCATCTGCTTGTGTCTGAGTCGGGTACGAATGATCTCCAGTCCCACCCTGCGCCCGCTCCGCCTATGTTGAAGGTCGTTCGTGCCAGCAAACGGACAAAGGTTGATGAACAAAACCGTTAGAGCCCGTATAAAATACGCTGTTAATGTAGATGCACTTACCCTCATCGCTGCCAACCTGTCTCGTGCCATGCTGCTCGCGTCGAAAAGGGGGACGTAGGTGGAGTGTGGTGGGACGAGGAACAAGGCTGTGTGTACTTGACTGGATTGATTGACATGCGAGCACGTGATCGTCGGGGACTGATGGTCCGAGTGCTCCATTCCATTGCCGACTCCAGACTGCGCGCATATGTATGCTCCGCAAGGCTGTTCATCATGGAAGTCGACCGCACCATCGCGGTGCGCGCGGTCAACACCGCTCGCAGTCGTCCCCGACTCCCCGAATGTCGGAAGGGTCTTTCAAGCACGTGATCTCGGAGCATAAATATCAAGGATGCAAATTTTGCCGCCTCGGTTCTCGCGAACGCCCACCACGACCTCAACTCAGACATGAATCAATGAATATCTTCCTCGTTTCTGTGAGTCTATAACTAATGAGTGATTTCTACCCCACCGCCAAGTCAAGCATCCTGCTCGCTCCTACGCAGAACGGCTGTTACGGCGATGGAAGAATACTATCTGCATTGGCCTGCCTGTACGCCACGTTTTGTGACGTGCAGGGGTTTGGGTTGTGCGGATAACTGTCTGCGTAGAGTTGATATCCGTCAGCTCTTCATGAGCCTCGTAGGACGTGTTTGTCTTAGTTCGCGGACGCACAAATTACCTATGTATAAACAACTTATTCCGAGCTTCATCGTTCACTTTGAGTAACTTGAATATATCCTTCCCCTCCTACCCGTTTGTCTTTTGAGTCTACTCAAAAACCGGCTGAGGTGTTTCGAAGCCGATTGGCGTGAAACTTGCCGCGCCTTGTCTTGGCTACACTGAAAACCAACGCTCTAGCTTGCATTTCATGCCTGAACGACAACGCTCGCCATCTCCTGGAAGATGCACCTATATCCTTGACATGACAACTAGATAAAACCCAATATCACCCCCTATGCATATCAGATCCAGTGCGGAATTGCCGAACTCGCTGGAACTCTCGATACTGTGCGCCAGGAAAAACAACCGGGTGAATGGTGCTGGCTTACCAAAGCGAGACTCAGGGGCTATGCTCACGAGGTGCTTCTTTCAGACAGCTACCGCTAGAAGTCAGGCTGTACTCTGAAGTCCTCGTTTTTCAAGCCACGTACCCCAAAGTACGCCAATCGATTGCCAGAATTTAAGCTTACTCCAATCCGCAGTTGGCAATCCAATCACCTACTGCTTAGTGTCCGGGCGGGTTCAGAATTGAGGCTCTGCTCATGCTCATCCGAATCGCATAGATGAGCACTTGGGCTGATTATTACACTATTCGGGTGCGTTAATATTTCCGCTACGCTTGGGAGGGTTTCTGGCTAATATTTAAAGCCATAGCGTCGTTGAACCACTACTTCACCGTTTCCTCCGTATATTTACCCCCACTTTCACCACAAGACTTCCAAGCATTACACAGATGATAGCTCTGAATATGCCAAGGTGTGTGTTCTTGGTTTTTACTCCCCATTGCATACCACTTAACTGCTTTACACAATAGTTCACACGACTTAAACGTATGTAGAAAAATGGGGGCGTGGATGATCAACAACCTGATACTTTCCTTCAAAATAGCACCCAGCTAAAACCAGTGCGTCAGGCTCAAACAACCAGAAGATACAAAATTTCGACTTAGGCGGAGAGGTTCCATTGACATCGTCAACTGATGCGGATGCTGAATCGAGCGGGCCCTCAACACCTGGACTTGATGTCTTTTACGCACTGCTCACCACTCTGGATCTGGACGAGAACCTACCGGGGCGCGCGGATAAACAAGAAGCTGAATCAGCCCGCTTCGAGGGCTTGGGTCTATACTGGGAGATGCACTTTGATATCAGTCACCAGCCTTCAGACTTGGACGAGGCAATCTCATGCCATTCTCAAGCAATCTCACTCACTCCAGACGAACATTCACGCATGCCTGAAAGACTTAAATGTCTTGGTGTCTTACACAAGGGTCGATTTGAACGCTTGGGCGAACTTTCAGACATAGACCAGGCAATCACCTGCTTTTCTCGAGCAGCCTCGATCATTTCAGATGACCCCATAGAGAAGGCTAGGACTATAAACAACCTCGGCAGTTCATATCACGATCGATTTAAGCACTTGGGCGAGCTTGCAGACATGGATCGAGCGGTTATCTGCACCTCTCAAGCAATTTCACTTACTCCTGACAGCCATGTGGACAAGCCTCAAATGCTCAGTAATTTTGGCGCTGCGTATCATTTTAGATATACGAAATTAGGCGAGATTTCCGACATGGATAAGGCAATCGCATCCTTTTGCCAGGCAATTTCGCTCACCCCAGATGAACATTCAAACAGGGCAAAATATTTTGGCTATCTTGGAAAAATGTACCTAGGCCGTTTTGAACACCTTGGACAAGTTGCAGATATAGATCAAGCAATCAGGAGCTACTCTCAAGCGGTTATGTTCACCCCGGATGGGCAGGCAGACAAGTCTGAAATGATCCGAAACCTTGGCGACTCACACCAATTGCGATTCAAACGCCTGGGCGAGTTGGAAGACGTAGACCGAGCCATTGCGTGCTTGTATCGAGTCGTCACACTCACTCCAGAGGATCATGCAGATAAGACTGGGTTCATTGGTAACCTCGGCAGCTCCTACGCAAGTCGCTTTGGGCATTCAGGCGATCTTGGAGACCTGGACCGGGCAATCGCATGCTTCTCCCAAACGATTTCGCCCGTCCCAAATGGCCGCGAGGATCGAGTTAAAGGGCTTAACAACCTTGGCATCTGTTGCCAGAATCGATTTGATCGCTTGGGCCAGCTAGTAGACATAGACAGGGCCATCGAGTATCAGTCTCAGGCGGCTTCGTTTACTCTGGACGGCCACCCAGATAAACCCGATATACTTACGAACCTCGGTAGCTCTTATCAGAGTCGATTCGAATACCTGGGCGAGATTGCAGACATAGACCGAGCGATTGTGTGCCAGTCCCAGGCAGTTTCCATTATTCCAGAAGGACACCTAACCAGGCCCGGGGTGCTCAATAACCTCGGTAGCTCGTATCAAGGTCGATTTGAGCGTCTGGAAGAGATTAAGGACATGGAACAGGCGATCGTGTGCTTTTCCCAGGCATATCAGCTCATTCCAGACGATCATTTCACCAAGATTATTATTATCTGTAACCTGGGCTCGTTACACTTCCGCCGATTTCAACACTTTGGTGAACTTTCTGACCTAGAAAGATCAATCGAGTACGGGACTCGTACACTTTCACTTACTCCGAATGGTCATGCGGACAGGCCAGCAAGACTCTCTTCCCTCGGCAAATCATACTGGGCTCGGTTTGAAAAGCGGGGCGAACTCACAGATATCGACCTGGCAATTAAACTCGAATCCCAAGCGCTTTCACTTACTCCTGACGGACACGTCAGCAAATCCGGAAGATACGCTAGCCTAGGCACCGCACACCAGTTTCGATACAAACGCCTGTACGAATCTGCGGACCTAATCCAGGCGGTCTTTTATTTCCGGATGGCCGCAGAGTCCCCTACTGGAGAGTTGACATTGAGGTTCAAGGCTTCAAGACATGGGCCCGGTTAACCTCCTGCTTTGATATAATGTCCTCTTTGCCAGCATATCAGTGTTCCATGAACCTGTTGCCCAAAGTTGTTTGGATAGGCTCTTCAATCAGTCGCCGATACGACAGGGTACAGCTGATCGAAGCCTTGGCTATTGAAGCGGCATCGAGAGCAATTTCTGCTGGGAATTATGGATTGGCTCTGGAATGGCTTGAAGAGGGGCGTTCAATCGTGTGGAATCAAATTCTCCAGCTTCGCACTCAGCCCGACGATCTATCTACACATGCTCCAGATCTCGCAGATGCTCTCAAAACAGTTACACGTGCGCTCGAGGACGCTAGTCTACAAAGCTCACGTCTGGTGGTCACAGCTAATGGCACGCACGACTTGGAATCTGCCGCCCAAAAGCATAGACGTCTGGCGGAACAGTACGATGAACTGCTCGACCAAGTTCGGAAACTTCCTGGCTTGCGAAGCTTCATGCGTCCAAAGCAAGCCTCAGAGCTTATGTCCGCCGCAAAACTTGGACCAATCGTGGTTATTAATATATGCTCTACTTTTACTCGATGCGACGCTCTCATTCTTCGCCCCAATGGGGATTCCGTCGCGCATGTACCCCTCCCTGATCTCACGCCCGATGATGTAGCAAAGCTGCAACAGAAGATGCAGGCTTCACTCTTCGCTCATGGAATTAGGGAACGACGGCCTATTATATCCTCACCAAAACGCGGTAACCAGTTCGAGAATATCCTAGCTTCGCTCTGGGACAAGATAGCAAAGCCGGTACTTGACTCGCTGGGGTACACGGTAAGCATGATTGGGCTA
Source organism: Ceratobasidium sp. C01 (assembly GCA_025200755.1). Lineage (NCBI taxonomy): Eukaryota > Fungi > Basidiomycota > Agaricomycetes > Cantharellales > Ceratobasidiaceae > Ceratobasidium > Ceratobasidium sp. C01. The sequence goes on from JANWGL010000899.1 coordinate 76,449, forward strand.
AAAAAATAGCTGCTCGATTTTAACAGTACCCGATTCAGGCAAATCCTCGGGTTGATTCATTGCCACACATCACTTGGTGTACGACTGGAGCTTTGTCATTCCTTCCCATCCATGCCGCAGGGTACTATGATCAGCCAGGGCAAAGTGTGTTTGACTTTGCCGTTTCTTCATATGCGCCAACACTCGGTGCTTTGCTCGTCCCGCCTCCTTCATCACTTCAAGTCAACGGGCTCCTAGCGGTCGGCGAAGAATCAACGCTTCCGGGGACCAGGGAGGAGCTTGCCCACATCCAGCGATATGCCAAGAATCTCCAGTACATGCAGCTGGAGAGGGCGCAAGCCACCCCTGAGGCGGTGTTAGACGCTATGGAGCAGTATGGCTCGATCCATCTTGCATGTCACGCCTCACAAAACACTCTCAACCCAACCGAGAGCTGCTTTCACCTCCACGGAAACACCTTGAGTTTGGCAGAGATTGCAAAGAAATCGCTCAAAAACAAAGGACTCGCGTTCCTGTCCGCATGTCAGACTGCAACCGGTCACGAACAGATGCCCGACGAGGCAGTTCACTTGGCAGCTGGGATGCTGGTTGCCGGGTATCCGACGGTGATAGCAACGATGTGGTCTATCAGTGACGGGGATGCGCCTCGGATCGCCAGCCAGGTCTATAGCGAACTGACTAAAAATGGGGATCTGGGTGGCGGAAAGGCAGCTAGGGCGCTACATGCAGCGGTGGGGGCCTTGCGCACCCATATTGGAGTGAAAGAGTTTATTCGGTGGGTTCCGTATGTCCACATTGGTATCTGAGCCCGATGGTGTTCCGAGCTGTAAATATTGTTCCATCTCTCAATTATTCTTGAAATATATGCGCGACCTAACAGTCATCGATCGATGAACTGGTCATATAGATCTAGTAGTATTCAACTTTGATTGGGGTCAAATCTCTAAATACATGATAGCCGGACAACCATTCAAGATAATTCAGTCTCCGCCGCCGCCGCCACATCCCTGTAGTGAAGCTCTGTGAGTCATTGAGCTACGGCCATGTCACTTAAGAACTCACCCCTCCGCCGCCACCGCAACCGCCGCCGCAGCCACCAGTTGCACATGATAAGTTCATATCCAAATATTGGTTTATTAGGTCCGACATGTCCGTATAATCCTCGACCGACTTCGAGTGGTAAGCATCATTTGTGCTAAATCCTTCTAGGGGCATAAGACTGGAATATCCAGTGCCAGGGGCACAAACTCCAGCCGAATATCCACTTTCGAAGTACATATCTGGTTGGAGTCGGTGTAGAAGCCCTCCATCGTGCGTCGCGCATGTTTCGGCACCATACGGAACAAACAGTTCCCTGCAAACATAGTTTTACTTCATATGCACAAGGGTTGAAGTTGACTCACAAGTTTATATCCGGTACCGGAGGCATGAACCGTTGCTGATGCCCCTCAGCACGCCGCATGCTCGTAGCTTCCCATCCAGCAGTTGGGAGCCTGCCTTTCACCAAGTCTGTTCGCGTTTGCTCGCTCCACTTCACGTACGATGAGTTTCTAGTTTTGCGGGTGTATATTGAGAGTGGGTGCACCAGAATCGAGTTGTGCTCGGAGGGGTGTGTAAGTGGCGCATCAAGGTCCTGGATGGACGCCAAACGAGGCTGAGGGTTCTTGAACTCAGGGAATGATTTCGCTTTGCCACGGAAAATCTTGGAGAGGGCTGCCGCCGGGTCAAATGATTTGGTAGGAGGAGGTGGGTGTATGCAACCGCAGACACTATAAGGAACCCCCCAGTACCGCTGGATGTGGTCGTTGAATTGAAATCAATAATCAATAGTCACCAAAGAACACACCTCCCATTCTTTTGCAGTTTTTTCGTACCCATTTGATAGCTTGCCTTCTTCGACTTTGTCGTTGTGGTCTAGATACCTGCCAAGCAGCTTAAGGGTTGAAGCCCTGGAAGGTTGCTGAGCCAGGTTGAAAAAATAGTAATATCATCTTAGCGCTTACCTATATGCGAGTTGCTTGAGTTGATGTGTATGCCAAGCAAGATCCTGAGCGTGAGTTAGTCACGAAGCTTTCATTGATGATGATCAAAGCGTACGATATCCTGCGGGTGTGTGGTCAAAAAGGCGGTCTAGTTTGAAAGTGAATTGTGTAAAGACTTACAAGAGTAGGGATAGCCATTTCGTCGGGCATCCTTCTCACGATCGCAAGCCATGCGTTGTAACGGGCGATGGACCGAACAACCGGCATAAAATCTTCGTCGAATGTATGCGGCTCGGTCCATCCCAAATTCACCATCTTGTCGATGAAGGAGCCCTGGCGAAGAATCTGCAAACGGGAGTAAGATGGAGATATGTAAAACAAGCCAGCACACCCACAGCTCCGCAAAGCTCAATTGAGAAGGGATAATTGGGAGAGCGATAGAAACTCATGATCCTGACTCTGCCGAGTGCGAAACATCAGTTTGACGGGCATTAAAGACTGGCGCTGCACTAACTCCTGCTTCGTAACTTTCGCGTTCAAATTAACCTTTAAACTTGTTTCCAGTCGTTTCGACGAATAATCGAATGCACTCGCAAGCTTGTCACCACTATCGAGCTTCGCCATGGGTTCAGCACGGAAATTCTAGTAGTGTTTCAGTTTTTTGAGTGATCTCAGCGGTGAGAGAGAACAGACCTCGAGCAAGAGAAAGTTGCCACGAAGCCCCCTCTGGGGATCGGGCAGACCCGTCTTCCAGTTGAGTACGGTTCCCCTGTTTTTCGCATTTAATATAGTTGTTCATTCATACAGGCTATGGCACCCACGCAAGAAATGTTTTCTCGTTAGATGGGTCCTCTAGACCTGTCCGCACCTTGACGATGTCGTCCCATAAGCCGCGAACCATCATCGTCTGTAATTATTGTGTCAGTGCTAGCCTTAACAAAATAATACTTCCCTACATTTCGATCAAATGTCTTAAAGCATGTGTGACATCGAGCTTTGAAGCCATGTTGTGCAAACCCGGTGCCGCCATCTGTAATCCAGCACACCTCCGTGTACGTCTTCCCCGGGCACCGCGGACATGAGATGGTCGTGGTATCGGATAAGGTAGTATTAAGGGGAGCGTCCCAAGGTTGGCCAGTTTGTGACTCGAATCTCCGCTGCCGCTCGGTCGATGGATGAAGCGCAAGTAGCGTATCGATATCGACGATCTTATCAGCCAATTCCAAAGGGAAAGCGCTTTCGTAGCCGCGATTAGTTTGGGAAAATCCTATACTAACTAACACCACAAACCTGATCTTAAGCAATTGCGATTTACCTCTCAGCCCGTCCTCATAATACACCCTAGGGTTGAGCATGTACGTGTGCCAAGCCATCAGCACGTCCAAAGGTGGAACCTCGTCCTCAGTGAGCTCGCGCGGCCCAGCCTCGCTTAAGCTAGTTATTTGCCTTTCCACCCATAGAGCAAATCTATCCACAGCTCGAGCGATGTAGTTCGCCCAGAGCTCGTCGGCAGAGTGTCGAACGTCTGAGCCACTCTGGGATTTGACGCGGGCTTTGAGTCGCGCAAATGCGCCTAGGAAAACGAGGTGTGCTTGTATCTCGGGTACTGAAACAAGTTCGTATGGACCAATAACGTTCACTCCGATAGCCGCATTTGCAGGAGCAAGTGCTACGTTGCTAGATCCAGGTGATGCACGAGCTCTCTTTGGAAATGGGTACGATTCGTCATTCTCGGATTTTCTAGGAAGACCATGCAAGACAGTAGACCCAACAGCAGTCGAAGGATCAGAACCAGAGGGGAGAGTATTTTCACCATCCCTCGCAGCATCGGGCACAGAGCTAGTTGGGCGAGTCAAAGAGCTACTCATGTCGAGTATCGATGAGGCAGACAGCTCAAGAGAGGTATATATAGCGATTTGGATTCTTGGGTTCGCATTTCTTGATGCACAGCCTCGCCGGCTTTGCCAGGGATTGCAGCAAAGAAGTAGAACTGCATTAGCCCCATAAACGAACGTGTTAGCAAAGTCAGAAGGTGGTTTTAAATTGATATTTGATTATGGAAGGACACTGTTATTATGTAAGAGTCCCGCCAGGTACTACATAGCACCAACCCGTCAAGCATGTAAGTTGCAATCGCATGGAGGTAGAATCGATAAGACCCAGAAAAATGGAATGAGGTAGACACCTAGAACTGAAGCTCGCCCTCAGACTTCCTGTTCTCTCGCCTGATATTCTCAATCGCTCCATTCAGCTTTTGCAGCGAAGCGATTGTCCGTTTATCGGGATTAAGACCACGAAGGAAGGCGCATTTCACGGCGGGCCATGTTGCGCACAAGAACCTGGAGACGCAATTGTTAGTCTTACATGCGTTGGAAGGATGAATGGCGAAACTTACTCTGCGAGTTCGACGGCAGGCGGATGGCTCTGGAACGTCCAATTCAGCTCCAACGAGAACGATTCGCTCGACACGCAACTAGTCGTCGTCGGCACAGCTGTATGCCACTGGTCTAACCCAACGCTCAGCGTAGATAACATCGGTAGCCGTGTCGCTAAATCTCGAATATTTTGCCACGTGATCCTCCAAGAGGGGAGCCGAAGAACACGCAGATGAGGGAAGGCGCTCGCGAGATCTTGGTTATTTATGTCCGCGTCCATGCGCGTGCCGTAGAGCGTCAAACTGTGTAGAGAGATACCCTGGTCTTTGAGGAGGGAGAGATCGTTATTGGAGAGATAGACGACTTGAGAAGCGTAGTAGTATGGGTCGAGATAGAATTCGCGGAGGTGGGGGCTCTGCCTGCATACGTGCGAAATCAATTCGCCCGCCCAGGTTCGGGGTGTCCAGTCGTCCAGGATGGGTTGGGCGATAGAGACGGAGGAGAGGTTCTCGACTAGTCTCGGAGTGTGCCATAGCGCCATGATAGCTCGCAAACTGAGTCTGCGAAGTTCGAGCCGAGTGAGAGCGGGGAACGCCTCTCTGGAGAGCGGGACGAGGCGCATGGTAGGTTCATGTTGATGCGAAGAGACGATGGAGAGTGCTTCGAGTTTGGGCAGCTGGCCAAGTGCGATAAGCATACCTGGTTCGAGGGCTGCGGCGCTAGTGACAAGCGTGCGAAGGCTATCGAATCGGGAGATGTGCTCGTGCAGACCCGTTGTGGTAGGGATGTTAAACTCCACTACAGCGTTTTGTTCGCTCGTCCCAGGCGACACCTCGAGCGTTTTCAGACTCGGGCATTTGCTGGACACGCTTTGAAGCATGTTGGACACGAGCAATGGGGCAAGCCAGGTGAACATCGCGCAAATGTCTCCGTTTGGATTTGGGACTCGCAGTTCGACGAGGTTCGGGGTGAGGAAGAGGTTAATCCAGTTCATGATTGTGTTGTGGCACTGATCGGATGGCGCCTCGCGGCACGCGAGCTCGATTAGGTTTGGAAGGAGGGGTTGCCCCCGAGAAGCGACATGCGAGTTTAAGATGGTCCAATCTTCGAATACGAGTATATCGCATCGTCGTTCGAAGACCTCTAGCTTTTTAACGAGTTTTGAGTAATAATCGAAGCGTGAAAAATCAGGCTGCTCGGGGAGTTTTATGACCTATGATGTAAAGATGTTCAGAAACATGTCGGTATTGACTTGAAAGTTACTTACCACATTGGATTTCCTAGTTTCAGGCGATTCTACGCGAGTCGTGGTGCAGTCCAAGAGTGAAAAGAGCTTAGTAACGCCATAGATATCCTTCCAGACGGAGGGAGCGCCGCAGAAAAAGAAAAGGCGCGATACACGTAAAAGCCGAGCACAATCGGAAGGGTGAGCTAGTTCACAGATATGCGTGACAAGCTCTGGTATATTCAAGACAGCCAAGGAAGAGCTAGCAGTACACGAAGACATGATGGTAGGGGAAAACAAAGAACACGTTTGAACGAGTAAGGCTAGCTGCTATTAAATAGCTGAAAAAACGCTGTTTGGGCCGAGACATCTTGCCGCTGCCACGGTGAGGCCGCAGGGTTTGATGTATAGGGCAGAGGAGACGGTATTGCGACAGCCTGAAGTAGAGGTCCGAGCAATAGCCTGACCACGTTTATATTACGTTTTAGCTTGGCGTCTGATAGTGATACTATAGAATCGTTCCTGACGGAGAGATAGCTGCAGATCGTCGGACAGCCCCGTTTTTGCGGGGAAAGATACGACAGAGCACGGGGAAATTGCGTAGGGTTGACGTATCATCCTCATTGTGTTCGTCTTTCCTGGTTATGGGGCGTTCGGGACAAAAATATCTGGGGGGTGGGAAGGATGAGAAGGATGGGGGCAGGGGTCGCATGAAGTCACGTGACATTCGCGGGTCTCATCCACGTTTATCCAACCTTGACGTGTTGTCTCCCTAGTTTGTGGCTCGGCGCGTGGCGCCCTCTTGGCCGACTAACTTGCCGATCTCATCTGTTGTGCATGCAAAGACAGCGAACTCTCGGCTCTTTTTTCGACAAGCCACTTAACATGAAGCCTGCTCCTGCTCAACAGTCTGGCTTATCTGAGTTCTGGGGAGCGAAGGGGAAAGCAAAGAAGGATGCAAAACAAACTTCGTCAGGTGAGTTTATATTTTTACTAACCAATCGCGTCTAACCAGACTCTAAGTAGGCACTACGAAGGCCGCCGGAATGTCGACGAAGGCCACCAAGGAAGTTGTGTCCAAGAAGAAAGCTGCTACGGCCGGCTCTTCAACTCCACCTGCCGCCGGCGACATGGAGGTAGAAACATCAGGTTTGTCTAGTCCTACACTCTTATTGATCGCAACCTTACGTTCCGATACAGCTATCCCACAGCCCGCTGTCGCCGAAGACGAAGATGAAGGTTAGCGGCTATGTTTCTATACCCCGGTATCTTACTAAGATTCTGCTACAGCACCTGTCCGGAAACGCGTTATCAAGCGAGCTCGAGTCGATTCTGACGAAGAAGGTTCGGACAGTGGTGGCGTAGCTGTCACACGCCGTCTAGCCAAGCGTAAACGTAAGTATTTAACTCATTTTAATGACTATAATATAATCATTATTTATACATAATTTCTTGTCAGCTGCTGCTATCCGTGATGAGGACGACGAACCATCTTCACCTCCTGCTGTGTCTTCCGCCCCGCCTTCATCACCTCCTCTGGCTGACCCGCCATCACCTCCACCGGTCAAGGCAGCTAAACCCAAGCCTAAATCCTCTGCCCCTCCTCCAAAATCTACCAAACCGACCAAGAAACCTGTGGTTGTCTCAAAATCTTCTACTACCGCCTCAAAATCCTCCACTACCGTCCCGAAAGCCGAAGTATCATCTCCTCCACCCATTGCGAAATCGGAGCCCGAGGATGAAGGCGAAGAGGAAATCGATCCTGCGTCCGCATCTGAAGAAGAGCTCGCAGAGGACGAAGAAGGCGTGGCAAAGCGCAAGTCCAAGGAGACGGCGAGTAAGACTGCCGAGTTGGCGATGGCTAAGATGAAGGAGGTCGACTTCGGTTGGAAAGATGGCGAGACGTGCGTATATCTCGTTCGCTTTTATTCATTTATTCTAATATGTGGCGGGACGAGCAGTGTTCCGTATGCGGCGCTCGCTCAAGCGTTTTCGCTCATCGAGGCTACGACTAAACGACTTGAGATTACTGCCATCCTGACTGCATTCTTATGTCTTGTTATACGACGCGCGACAGCTAAAACGGTACCGCCGAAGGGTAACGAAAAACAGAAAGAGAAGACCTCAAATGGTCATGAGGATGTCTTACAGTGTGTATATCTATGTATCAACCGGGTACGCTTCTCCTCTTTTTACCCTCACGCCCCAACTAATGCGCAGGTCGGTGTGACGTGTAGCTTGCCCCAGATTACACAGGAATTGAGCTCGGAATCGGAGAGTCCCTCCTTGTCAAAGCGATTGGCGAGTCGACGGGCCGGAAAGTTGACGTGATCAAGGAAGAGCTCAAGAAAGAGGGTGATCTTGGACTTGTGGCCATGGTGAGTCGACTATACTTCTACGAGGCCCGCATAGTGTAATAATTCATTGCTGTGATAGAATTCTCGCGCGATGCAAAAAACCCTCTTCAAACCAAAACCGTTGACACTACCCGTCGTATTCAAGAACCTCATGGATATTGCCAAGATGTCAGGAAACTTGGTTCGTCCCGTCTCACCAGTTCAGTTCTGAGTTAACCCCATTACTTGTACAGAGTCAACAGAAGAAAATCGGAATTATCACAAAACTCCTTGCAGCGTGTCAGCCAGACCACGCAGAAGCAAAATACATTATTCGTAGTCTCGAGGGAAAGTTGCGAATTAGGCTCGCGGAACGGACGGTTTTGGTCGCGTTGGCCCAGGCGTGTGTGCTTGCCGAAAACTATGGAGGCAAGCCTTGTATTCGCGCCTTGAATGTGCTTTACTGACGAATGCGAAATAGATGTGAAGAAGTGGAGCAAGGAGGAGCTGGGCGCCAAGTGTGACGAGGGAGCGGATATTCTTAAATCTGTCTACAGGTATGCCCACGTTCTTCCCCAGTTAGTGTTTGCTTATGTTTATCCGTAGTGAAATCCCATCATATGACCTTGTCGTGCCAGCCTTACTAGAGGGCGGCATGGAGTCGCTACACAAGGCATGCAAGCTCACCCCGGGTATCCCACTCAAGCCGATGCTTGCGAAGCCTACTAAGGCGATTGGGGAGGTCCTTGATAAGTTTGAGGGCACGAAGTTTACATGCGAGTATAAATACGACGGCGAGCGAGCTCAAGTAGGTTCTTAATTTTATTCCTTCTTGTAGTGAAACTGAAGTGCAGTTCAGGTGCATATGTTGGAAGATGGGAGCGTTGCGGTGTTTAGTAGAAACTCGGAAGATATGAGTAAGAAGTACCCAGACTTGGTTGAACAACTTCCGAGGGTAAGTTCATCCCTATCATACCGTGCTTGGAGTTGAACAACTGCTTGGAAATTAGTGTTTCAAAGAGAACACAAAATCGTTTGTATTGGATGCTGAGGCCGTAGCAATTGACAAGACGACAAAGAAACTACTCCCCTTCCAAGAGCTCAGTAGGCGGAAGCGGAAAGACGTCAAGATTGAGGATATCCAGGTCCGGGTTTGCCTATTCGGGTTTGATCTACTTTACCTGAATGGGGAGGTCAGTCTACTATCTCCGTCCGGCATACGATCAATACTTACTGGGCTTTATTTCTGCAGTCGCTGCTGAAACATACTTTGGAAGAACGACGCAAGTTACTTCGAGAGCATTTCAAGGAGGTGGAATGCGAGTTCGCGTTCGCCAAGTCATCAGACGGAGAAACGACCGAAGAAATCCAAGTATTCTTGGAGGAGAGCGTGAAGGATGGATGTGAAGGCTTGATGGTTAAGACACTTACGGGTGAAGCGAGCTTTTACGAGCCAAGTCGACGCAGTGTGAACTGGCTCAAGGCAAGTCACGTGACTATTCCCTGCCCTATGAATTTGACCTCTGACCGCGCATACATTCACCTTACAGCTCAAGAAAGATTACTTAGCAGGCATTGGCGACTCGCTCGATCTCGTGGTAGTTGGCGGCTACTACGGCAAAGGAAAACGGACGAACTTCTATGGCGCTTTTCTCCTGGCATGCTACGATCCCGACGCAGAAGAGTTCCAAACGATATGCAAGATTGGCACTGGGTTCTCGGACGAGGCGCTTGCGTCGCATTATGCCCTACTACAGCCATACGAGATTTCCAAACCCCGTGGGGATATCAAGGTCGGAGGCGCCAAGCCTGATATTTGGTTTGAGCCAAAGGTCGTGTGGGAAGTTTTGACCGCCGATTTAAGTTTGAGCCCCATATACGAGGCTGCGAGGGGACTGGTGAGTGCCGAGTGTGTTACGGAATAGAGCTACCTGATTGACCGAGTTGGTTCGTCAGGTGGACGATAGAGGGATCTCATTGAGGTTCCCGCGATTCATTCGTGTTCGGGACGACAAGGCCGCAGATGATGCGACCGAACCTTCTCAGGTATGTCTTTTCCCCCCTGCTTCATGGGGTTTGAAGGGAGCTAATCAATGATTCAGATTGCTGAGATGTACGAACGCCAGTCGCTAGCTCAGAGTGCGCCGGGGAAGAAGAAGAAAGGTGGTGCCGAGGACGACTTTTGGTAACCCCTGTTGCGGTTGAAATGGTTAGACGTTATTTGCTGTAATAGGGTATTGCGTGGAATGCATAAACATAGAACGATAATTGAGGTTATTATCCTTAGCTCAAATGAGAGTATGTTGACGGCGAAAACGAACAAAATATGTTAGTGTAAAGGCCGACAAAAATCATTCTTTCAGACGAGCCTGTTTGGTTGTTTCGTTATACAAATCTGTGCCCATAATATCGAAATATTTCATGTGTACAATTCTATAGCTCCTCTTTATTTTGATCACTATGAGCGCACGAGCGTGGGCGTATCGACAGGCGCAGGCGAGTCGTCCAGGAACGCTGACAGATCCTCATTTCTACCTTTGAGGTCGTCGCAAGACTCCAAATCTTTCCAGTCAGCCTCGAACTGTTCAGTAACCCCAAGCACTACTAGGATCTGCCCAATTAATAAAAGTACGAGTGAGCGATGGGTTTCAGGAGATTAAGTGTTCTGGCACATACGTGAGATAAACTAAGAGGCTCTTTTTCAGAGATAGATAACGCTTGAGCACCTCGGACGAGTTGTTTGATTACGCGACCATTGAAAGGCTTCTTTGCCAACGCCACCAGGTCTTCGTATGAAATAAAGGTGGGCTTTGAGGGAGAGACATCATTCGACTCTCCGACGGTCACCCCGGCACGAAACAAGAACTGAGGTCAACGGTAAGCGGGGTATATGCGTGGAACAAAAAAGGTTAGCCACCTCTTTCCAGATTAAAAGTCTCGAGGATTGATCTAAGTCCGGGTAACGCAAAGCGATAGAGAACCGACTGGAAGGGATGGTAAGACTAATTGATTGTAATAGATCTGTACCACCAATGCTCACGAGACGAAAGCTTTGTCAAACGAGCGGATCCTGTTTGTTGTCAGGATCAAGACTTGATTTGCAGTTAGTAAACATTAATCATAGAGGGATGCGAGAACGCTCGCTTACCTCCTGTATGGTATTCTAACAATCGCAGGAAGACGCTTACAAGGCTGTTCCGCGCAAGGTCATGTGTATTGCGAGCTTCCAAGAACACATCAGCCTATACAAGTTGAATCAGTTTTATTCTCTAAGGGAAAATTCGGAATGCAGATACCTCGTCAATCAGGGCGATAGCTTTCCAGGAAGCCATCATCTAAGAAAATGTCAGGTTGCATCCGTCACAAGATCAGGCTAAAGTACCTCGAGTATGTTACTTAGTTGAGTCTCTAGTTCAGAAGCCACAATCCCCAACTCGCCTGACGAAACTATGTAAAGGGGACGCTATGCAGAAATGTAAGTATGCAGGAGAAACATTGATCATCAAACAATCTAACCTTGAGGTGTTCAGAGATGGCCTCCGCCGTAAGGGTCTACCGGAGATTAGATCGCTGCGTATATGCGCACGCCGTAAACTTACCTTCCCAGTCCCTGTTATATGCGCTATTTAGGACCGCGGGAGGGAAATTTATGTGCAGAAAAAGCATACCTGGCTTTCCGTGTAAGACCATGACCATCCCTCCGCCCTTCCCTGCGACGAGATCCCTGGCAAGGCCACTCTCTTGCCCTGCGTGAGTTTCTATCAAAGCTTTAATCATCTTCTTGTACTCTGGTCGTACGACGAGCTGATCGAACGCGAGCTCGTCGAATATGATCTCTGAAAGATGTTCGACAAGCAGCAAGCCCCAAGCTTTTGCCGTGAATGACCATCCGAGGTGCGTGGGGGGTGTCAAACACAGAATGTCCTCAGGAAGATCCTGATCGTTGTCATACTCTTCAACATCTACGGCCTTCTTAGAGGACGATAGGTACGCTTGTGGAAGCCTAGGGCTTCCGTCATACTCCGTTCTAGGACGGTACGTTAGTGTCTACAAAAGCCATATTGAACACTTGCACTTACCTTGGCCCCCCATTATTCACGTGTCTATTGAATTGATAATAACCCGCCGCGTCTACCATAACTCTTCCTTTTGCCTAAAAAGCACCTAAGTTATGCGCAGCTGGATGGAGATGTAGTTACTTACGGGTCGCTTATAGCTATATGTACTCATAGGAACAGTAACGAAGGAATTGTATTTCAGGTGGTTGACACCCGCGTACTGTAAAGTGCCATAATGAGATTCGATCTTGTTCGAACTTAAGGGAGCACTTACTTTCTGGTAAAGCCTTCCACGCTCTGTTCGTTCTCAATCAATATCGCGTCAGCGTTTACTAGAAAATTCCGCTTACCTATCAAATGGGTGCGATTCTGCTCCGAGAGCACTTTGATTGGCAGCTTCTTCACGCTCATGAGTCCCTAGAAGCATTTTCAGCCGACATCCAAATTTTATGCGGTGGTAAACATGGTTTACTTTGAAATACTTGATGTCCTTAGATACCTGGGTTTGCTTGAACACTGTGCCATTCCATACGTATTTGACCCCTAGCATGTTGAAGGTACTGCCACTATTTAAAGTGAAAAATTAGTATGCATCTGAGAACCGTGAGCGACAAGCAACTTACTCGTTTCCATAGGTCCAAGAGGTTACGCTTGCGCCAATCGGGTATTCTGTTACTCGATCCTTAGTCTCTAGGGTCGCCTCGGGTACGCATAGAGTCCAAAGCAGCTTGAAAGTCGTGTATCCGTCTGCCTTTAGGCGTTCGAGCTCGTCAAACACGTCCTTGAAATGCTCCTCGATGAATTTGAGCAAGATAAACAGCTGTTCAGGCACCGGCATAGGCGGCTCCGTAGTAGTGGCGGCCACTGTATCTTCCACGGGCGTAGGCTTGGGTAATAACCCACTTGGCTCTGCAGGTTCTTCGCTTGTGACAGGCTCTACGATGGGGGCCTTTGACGCTGAGACCTCTACGTCCTCTGACAGACTCAAGCCTAAGCCAAGATCCTCCTCCTTGGCTTGACTAGTGGAAGGGATAGCGGGAGTGTGATGTTCAGGGATGATTATTGGCTCGACTGCTAATTTCTTCAGCTCAGGAAGACGCAAGAATAAATGACGAGCATCGAGTCCGGGAGTAGTTTGGCTTAAGCCATCGACGCCCTTCAGCGAATCTTCGAATCTGAAGTTGGCGGTCCAATTAGTACTACTTCTGCTCAAAGTTACTATTCCCCCCAATCACGAACCGTAAAAACTCGACGAGGGGTTCGCTTGTGAATTCAATCCAGGTATGGTCATCGATGCCTTTTGTGAACGCGAAATGATTTAATTGCTTGATAGAGACCGCGCAGCTGATGAGACGTACTCGGGCCAAATGGACCATAAACTCGTTTATATGCCTCGAATATGAGTCTACCGTTGCTATCTTTCCGTTTAACCACAGACCGAAGGCGAGTCGTTTCCCAACTGCCGTAGGGGGATTTATCCCTGTGTTTTTTCGAGTACCCGATACTCAGAATATCAAACCGCAGTAATCAAAATATGTACCCACCAGACTTGGTCAACACATGTGTATAGTGCTTTGGGATCAATTTTCTCCTCTTCGTCGGAATCGATTTTCTCTTCTTCGTCTGCTTCTATGAACGATGAAATAGAATATGAGGGGGAGGGCCGTACTCTGCGCGCCGGCATTATGATTCTAGAATTATGATGATAGAAAGTTTGGTGATTCCCAGTCGGCAGACGGAAGGACAGGTGGTACGAGCAGATGGGTGGGGTGGCCATTGAGCAGGGATGTTACTCGTTTATAGCTATAAACACGATGGGCGGTGCGATATCAAGAATTTCGCACACGTTTCCTTGGCGTAGTTGAGCAATATGGTACCCCATTTCGCTTAGTCGACTAGCCCAGGTGGACCCAGCGGAGCGTGCAAGGTGATTGGACGAGACGCGGATAGTGCGTGGCTATTCCGGTAATGGAGGGGCGCTGGGCCAACGTTGGGAGGCTTCCATGGCGTATCATGACCTCGGGCTGCGAGTGATACATAGCCTACTGTAACCTTCCGCGGGCGCTTTACCCCGCACCCGACTTTGACCCAGCCCCTACGACAGGGAGGCAGACTGATTTGATTTTGCTTCCATTCCCGCTTGCTGACTCAGCTGATATATTTGAAAAGAATTGACCATATTTCGCCCACGCTCTGCATGATGGCAACGATTTTAATTTCAATAGCACTAGAAGCGGCCCGCAA
>JANWGL010000904.1:739-29754 GCA_025200755.1 Ceratobasidium sp. C01
TTCATCTGATGGAACCCATCAGCTCCCTCTTGGGTCAGATACAAGGGACTGCAGAAAGAATCAAAACCCACAAGACTTATCGAATACTTGTAAGTACGCGTGCCCGTCTCTTCAGCATCGCGTCACTGATGCCAGCCCAAATAGGATAGCGAAGGCAATTACACGTGGTTGACGTTGTGGTCGATCTTATGGGCGATCGCCTACTCGATCCTAGCTTCGATTGTGGCTTCGATTGTAGGCTTCGTTCACAACTTGTCTTCGAGTCAACCAGACCCGACCCCTGGGTCTGCCCCTCCCCAGATAGGACCACTTTGGGAGCACAATATTTTCCAACCGGCTAACTTGCCGCCTCAGCGCGGTAGAGTCGGCGCCGTCGCGGGGCCCCTGCCTTGGCCGGTCCAGCAAGCAGCTCACTTCTAACCAAGTGTACGGACGAGGCCTTCTTCGACGTTTGAAGCCTACTCTTAGCCTTGCTTACAGTCTGAAACAAGGGATCACTGAGTGCGTGGTCAGTGCGATAGGCGGGGCTCTGTAGAGGTTGAAACAACTAAAGATCAATAGCATGTAAGATTGAACAATGATATTGCTTTAAACCAACTAGAATTAGAATTTTGCGTATACATATTCAGAGTTATACCAGGGTGAAAAGTAGCACGACCCGCCTCAAAAGATGACTCAACGTGCTTTTCAACGCGAACCGAACACGGTCACATCTGCGCATGAGAATAAAATTGAAGTTTCGATCACGCAGTTCCGGTTATGTATATTACTGTTGTGCTGCGAACGAGTGCGAAAAGGTTGGTTTTGGGCGTTAATTCTCGCTCGCAACACGGTGCGCGTTGGGTAGACCGGCAGCGATGTCACGTAGGACACGATCATTCCCCTGCTCACAAGCTCTTCGGTCCCTCTATACTTTCCCTTTCTCCTCTCCATACCGCAGTCTTGGCTTGGTCAATATCTTCGCGTGGCGTGAGTAAGAATCGAGTTTCACGCGATAAATGTTCGTATCTTTGGCTAGACCAAAACGAGGCGCGTGCGACAATTCCACATTTCAGGATGCGATCCCCCGCAGTCTCCGATCTATCCAAGCCCTTAAAGATCATAGCTCGAGGCTCTGACGTGAAGTCGACCTCGTCTGCTGCGATGAACTTATCGTTGCTGAGTGTGAGCCGTGCTCCCACCTTTGGCCGCAACCCAACCGTGTCATCAGCCGACCAGGCCAGGAAGATCTCTCCGATCGGTTTGTTTTAGTTCTTCTTGTGAACTGGGAACGCAGGTTGATGAAATTCCGCCTGCTCAGGACAGCGCGCTACTTCATTAGATCAAACAATTGCTTCCGCAAGTGACCTGCCTCCGAGCGAACAGTCATCCACTGCAGAGTCTGCGATATCAACGCGTGAGTAAATAGCTAGATTGCCAACCAACAGTTAATTCAATAATGTTCTTTATGCAGATCAGGTTTCCCCAGATGTGCGGACTAGATCGACTCCCCCTAGTGTCGACCCCGCGGGTGTAAGCGTGGCGCACGTGCTGGAGTGGCGCAGGGTAACGGATCTGGTGTGTGCAACGTTAGACTTGTTTGTATTGCACCGCATCGCTAACCTGGCTTGTGTGGTTTACCATCGACGCTCGCTCATAACCAGAGGCGTGTCCGCCTTGTCACACCCATCAAAAGTCTACTGGCGACTCTCCTCCATTGAAGAATGTAGAATCGGCACCTCAGCGTGACGGCGAAGCGCCAGGTGTCCCGACCGCGACCGCTAGTCACCCTACACCCGATACCAGTATTCCACTGAAGAAAAGCTTTGTCGGTCATGGCGGTGTTTCTACTCCCGTCAAAATCTCTTTGCTGGTCATACCACTCGACTGGTCCCACGACGAAAAGAGGTTTCAGTTGCCTGGAGTGAGAGAAGATCTCGAATGGATCAAGTCGCTATTTCCTGGCCTAGATTCCACCGCGACCCTGCACACGCTCGTCCTCCCCAGCGACAATTACAACCCTAAAGCCACTATTTATTTGAAAATCCTAGAGATGTTCCGGGTCGCTTCCCCCGACACAGTCATTATCCCCTACCTCAGCGGTCATGGAAAGGGCAACTCGTTTCTACTTTATAACTCTGGCTCAATCGATACCACACAACTCGTCCGATGGATCAACAATATACGCAGAAAGACGGGCAAGCATCTTACCGTCTGTATCCTGTTCGATCACTGCCGGAACGGGTCATCCCATCCGCCTCCCATCCATACTAGGGAAGACATACATATCCTTTGGGCATGCTTACTTGGACAGCAAGCCGTAGAATTTCGAATAGCAGGAGATGACGGTGCCAAAATGCCGCGCTCCAACCTCCTAAAGGCAATCTGTCTCCTAGTGGACGAACTCCAAGCGGACGAAGTGTACGCCAGTCCCATCGCTTCTGTCCACTGCTTTCTATCTAGGGTCGACTATTATCTGGGCTTAGTGGTGCGCATGATGCGCGCCAGACGGTGTAGAAGGATGGGGTGCTCGCCCGCATGCGTTTTTTGCTCGTGTCCAAACTACAATCATTGCAATCATGAAGATGCTCCCTTTAGACATCCAAATGATACATATCTTCGTATTCAGAATTCCGATGGCATGCTCGGAGAGACCGAAGTACGTGAAACGCGTCTTGCTATGAGCACCTACTTTACTAAATGCTCTCCGAATGATAGGCGTGCGTGTGCATATACGAGCTACGCGACCTGGTTGGGCAAGTCCCGATCTTTAGCCAGGTGCAAGAGACCGCAGAGATAATTAAGAAATATATATACGTAAGCACACGGTCGTCTCTTTGAGCTTCCACTACTAACACCAACCCGAACTGGAACTACACCTCGACGCTGTGGTTGATCCTATATTCGGCTGTCTTTTTAATTCTGGGCCCGATGTTGCACTTCCCTTGCTCCTTGCGGCAGGATCAGGCCAACCCAGTTCCTGGGGCCACTTCGAGCCCAGCGGGGCTGCCTGGCGAGAGAAACGCCTTCCGGCCGGCTGGTTTGACAGTGCGCCGTGGTAGGGACGTCGGTGCCGTCGCGATTGAGCACCTCCCTTTGCCGATGTAACAAGCTGCTTGTGCTGAGAGCTAGCAGGTCCGAGCGGTGCTGTTGCTGTAAACCGAATTTGAGAATTGAATTTTAAGTGAGATACGTAGTTGAAGTTACGCTGGGGTAAAGGGTAGCAGAAATTACCTCGGATGACGGCTCAACGTATGGACTAAAGCTGCAGTCAATCTTGCGGCGCGTAAGGATATTCGATGACTCGATTGTGCAACACCGGTTCGGTCTCCTCCTCGTTCCGCTAGAGCACACAGAGGCAGAGAAAAGGTCAATTAATTCATTGAATACTCATCTTTGAGCGCACCTTTACCCGTAATCAGACCCAATTATTGTACGCGCAGTCTGGTTTAGGTCTTGGCGCATTATAAAGGCAATCACAAAACGACTAACATGTGATAAATGATCCCACCGGACCTCAAAATGGGGGAGCCTCGAGGTCGTTACTTTAATCTATAATAGAGATGGGACGGACGTGAAGCCAGCTCGTCCCCCCCTTTCCTCTTGGTCGTCGCCGTGATGAAATCAGCGCCGAGGTTGCTTGCCATGCTGGCTGCAGGGGTTTCTGCGGCCCCTACCTTCCTTTCGCAGTTTCCTGCTCATGTCCGCAACCTACCTAGCTCGGTCACGCCGAGGTGTAATGACAATTCTTTGCAATCGCAGTTTGCAAATGAGAGACTGATCTACGCGACAGTCGCTGTGGTTATTGCTCTTGCTGGCATCGTCTTCTACTTGGTTTACCCGGTCTTACCCTGGTCCCGCGACCAGCTTTCGCCTCCTGAGCCCGCGCACCGTGTCGCTACCTCTGGGCGCACTCAGACCGTATCGGCGGCCGCCGAGGCCAGAAAGCCTTCTCCGATAGGTTTGTTACAGCTCTTTTTGTCAAGTGAGAGTGCGTGCTAAAAAAAAACCCTCCTCGTTCAGCACAGCGTGCTGCTTCATTAGACCAAGCAATTGCTTCCGCGAGTAACGTGCCTCTGCACGAACAGTCATTCGTCACAAAGTCAACGACAACAGCGCGTGAGTAAATGTTTTGTCTGCAAGTCAATAGACTTGAGTTTATAATTGTTATATTACGTAGATCAGATACTCTCGGCCACGTCGACAAAATCGGCTCCCTCTATCAGTGTTGACCCAGCGGATGACTTAGCTTGTGCAACACTCTATTCTCACAGCGGGTGCATCTTTCGTCGACGAGGTGTTACAGTGGCGCAAGGTCACGAACCTGGTAGGTTTGATATCAACTCGATTCGCTTTGCACGACGCCACTAACCTGACCTGTGGCTCGTTATTTGATGTTCACCCAGAATCAGACGCACATTGTCCACCTTGCTCTGATGACCACCATCAAATTACCGACGGCTTTCTCCCATCCGAGAACGTCGAATCGGTGCCCCGGAGCGATGGTGAAGTATCATCTTCGGCCTCGTCTTCCAGCCACCTTGTGTCCGCCCCGCTATTGGGGGGTCTTATCGGCATCTCCAGGCTCTGTGCGATTGCCGGGATCTCGTTTTTGGCCATCGCGCTCGACTGGTCTCACCACCTAACAGCTCCGTTGCCCGGAGTAAAAGATGATCTCGAGTGGCTCAAGTGGGCGTTCCGTGATTCCGGCCCTACCTTGACCTTACACACTCTTACCCTTGCCTTCAACGACCCCAATCCCAAAAACACCATCCGGCAAAGAATCCTAGAGATGTTCGAAGCGGCTTGCCTCGGCACAGTTATCGTGCTTCACCTTAACGGACATGGAAAAGACAACTCGTTCTTGCTCTATGACTTCAGTCAGATCGATGCTGCGCAACTTATCCAATGGATTCAAGAAATACGCGAGAAGACGGGCAAGCACCTTACGGTTTGCATCCTTTTTGATCACTGCCAGTCCGAGTCACCCGCTCCACCTCCCATCCATCTAGGCGAGGACATACATATTCTTTGGGCGTGCTCTCCTGGTCAGAATGCAGCGGACTTCCGAATGGCTGGCGACGACGACACCAGAATCCCGCGTTCTAATCTGCTCAAAGCGATATGTCTCCTTGTAGCGGAAATACGGAACCGTCCCGTCGGCCCTGTCCACTGTTTTATGTTCTGGATCCGCTTCTGCATGGACTCGTTGGTTCGCATAATGCGCGCTGAGGAGTGCAGGATGAACAAGTGCTTGTGGCCATGCGTGGTTTGCGCGTGCCCGAGCTACTTCAGCTGCGCGCACCAAATTACTCGTTTTAGACATACAGTGGAGGAAGCGTATCCGCGCGTTCAGAATCCAGATGGGATGGTTGGAGGAGAGGTACGTGAAACCCAATCTATTATGCGCGCTTGGTTTGCTAACTACTCTCCCCAATGAACAGACTTGTGTGTGCATATACAGGTTATTCCACTTGGTCGAGCCCGTCGCGAACTCGTTCTTGGACCGAATCCAAGAGACCGCAGAGAGAATCAAGTCGCATGAGACGTACCGAATACTCGTAAGTATGCGCGCGTCTCTCAAGTATTGCACTATTGACGCCATTCCAAATAGGGTAACAAGGGCGGCTATACCTGGTCGACGCTATGGTCGATTCTGTGGGCGATTGTCTGTTCGATTCTAGGTTCGATCATGGGCACGATTGCAAGCTTCATTCCCTACTTGCCCTCGAACCGACCAGACCCGGCCCCTGGATTCGTACCGTGTCCAACGGGACTGCCTGGCGAGAGCAATGTCTTCCAGCCAGTTAACTTGTCAGTGCAGCGCGGTGGACAAGTCGGCGCCGTTGCTGTTGAGCACCTGCCTGTGCCACTTTAATTAGCCGTTCACGCCCAACACGAGTCGTAGTGCTCATTACTGCGGTCTCATCTCATCTACCAAGATTTTTTGATCGCCCAATGTATCTATTGCTGTATTGGTTCCTATACAATCAAGCAGCACGTCCCCACTCGAGCCCTAGCCACACGCCACGAATCATCCGAAGGCCAAAGAGCTCCAAGTCACGATTTGGCGTTTGTCAAATGATGAATCAGCGTCATCAGGGCAAGGTGCGCTATAACCAAATTAGCCTTTGTTCAGGACCGGCAA
Organism: Ceratobasidium sp. C01; assembly: GCA_025200755.1. NCBI lineage: Eukaryota > Fungi > Basidiomycota > Agaricomycetes > Cantharellales > Ceratobasidiaceae > Ceratobasidium > Ceratobasidium sp. C01. The sequence goes on from JANWGL010000904.1 coordinate 6,867, forward strand.
AAACGCCCCGCCCGACCGACCCTGTGGTGTTTACCCATTGCCCTGGTTTAACCCCCCCTAGAACCTCCCACCACCTCTCTCTGCGGCTGGCAGTGGCCACTTCGCATCGTTTACCATGTTTCCTGCATTCGCGTCATATGCGAGCAGCGTTGACCGTTCACGAGTACCTCAGCCTCGGGGTCGTCGGGGAGCGGTCGCAGCAGGACCTCCGCCCGGAGCGGCGTCCACCAATGGTCTGCCGTCGGTTTTTTCGTGAGCTGAGGCCGCCGTGTTAACAACTGTTATTCATCCAGAACAACACAATGATCGAGAGGCCACCCACGGGAGTTCTGAATCAACATTCCCAACGAAGTGCTTGACGACAGAAGGCGAGTAAATACCCCCACGTAACTCAACAGGTTTAATTGAGACGGGATTATTTTACGGCGATCCAGAGTTGACAAATGCCGACTTTGGGTCAAATCCGTTTCCCGAAGCCAACTCTCCGATAGGATCGACACTGGCGGTACGGGGCCGCGACCACGGTATCCACCAGGGTCGTGAAGCTACGGACGAATTGGGTGGGTGAAGCATCAGATCGCCCCATGCAGTTAGGATGGTGCTAATTTGGTTCATGGTACATCTCGATGATCGCACAGTCATCGGACAGAATAGATCCATTCTCCAGTTTTCTCCGAGTTTCGATCGAGTTTTTACTGGTGGCTCGTCGTCGGAGGGCATTGAGACGATAAGGCACGCTGGCGATGAGGCTCTCTCTTCGTCACGACCATCTACCAACCAGCCGATATTCAACAGACCCACACCATTAACCCAGAGCCTTTCGGGGCCTACCGTCGCTCCCCATATCCGCGCTTTCTCAATTCTTCTTGTAGTACCCAATGGGCCTGACGACAGCGACCTTTACTTGCCAAGTGTATCCCATTGGCTCAAAAAATTCTACCCTGGTTTCGACTTTTCTGTGGCTCTCCAGGTGCTCACCGAAGCTACTCACGACGCCATCCACTTGAAGGTCTCGGAGATGTACGAGAAGGCTCTCCCCGGTACGGTTGTCATCGTTTACTTGAACGGATACGGACAGGGCGGCTTGTTCTGGGTTGGTGGCGAAATTATCCTTGACACAGAGGCTCTCGTCGAGTGGGTCACTGCGGTCCGAAAGAGAACAGGGAAATACCTGCCTGTTTGGATGCTCTGTGGTCATTGTCTAAACGGGTTGCTCGGACAGCTGTGTATCGATTTAGGCCAGAATACCCGCGTTGTACGGGCATCCATACCTGGCCGGTCCACAGGCACCACAACGAGTGAGGAACCCGAGCGCATGCGCGTTGTTACCCGCGGCCGCCGCTCAAACGTGTTGTCGATAGTCCAGGCCAAACCACCCTCCCTCGTCGGTTCGTCGTAGCTCTTCTTGCGAAATGAGGGCACGTGTTAACAAAACCTGGCTCGTTCAGGTCAGCACGATACCTCATTGGATCGAACAATTGCTTCTGCAGAGGATCCGCCCCCACGCGTATCGCTATCTATTGCGGGGCCCGTGGTACTGGCGCGTGAGTAAACCTTGAGAAAGCAAGTTGGCAGCTGGTTCAATGATGGCTGTGTCATGCGTTGTAGGCCGGGTTCCCTCGGGAGTGTGGACGAAATCTACACCTCTGTCTAGTGATGGTCCTGCGGATGAAGCACCAACGCCTACATTAGGAAATAGGAGCAGCCAGTGCATCTTTTTTCGGCGAGGTGTTGGGGTGGCGCAGCGTGGCGCACCTGGTGGGTGCAATTTTAGACTTGTTTACATGGTATCGCGCCGCTAACGCTCAGTAGAATTAGGGGCACATTGCTCGCCTTGTGTCCATATGCACCAGAAAACGATTGTCGACCCTTCTCCGACAGAAAACATCGAATTAACACCCCAGAGCGACAATATAGCACCCCAGAGCGACAATATAGCACCCCAGAGCGACAATATAGCACCCCAGAGCGACAATATGGCACCGACCAGTTCTACCCCAACCCCTAGCCACCCTGCGCCCGGTACCGGTGCCCCGCTGTTGAAAAGCCTTAAAGGTCGTGGTGGTATTTTCGCACTCATTGCGATATCTTTGCTAGTCATCGCGCTCGACTGGCCCAACACCGAAGGCGAACCCCAATTGTCCGGAGTGAAGGACGATCTCGAATGGATTGAGTCACTATTTTCTGACCTAGAATCCACGGTGACCCTACATACGGTCGCCCCCTCCAGTGACAATTGCAACCCCAAAGCCACCATTTATCTGAAAATCCTAGAGATGTTCCAGGCAGCCTCCCCTGACACAATTATTGCTCTTTACCTTAACGGACACGGAGTGGGCAACTCATTCGTACTTTATAACTCTGGCCAAATCGATGTCGCCCAACTCATCCGGTGGATCAACCATATACGCGCGAAGACGGGCAAGCACCTTCCGGTCTACATCGTTTTCGACCACTGCCGGTTTGAGGCCTCCGGTCCGCCTCCCATCCCTACAAGCGAGGATATATACATCCTCTGGGCATGTCTTCCCGGGCAGCGAGCTGCAGATTTCGGAATGACGGGCACCGATGGAGGCAAAATTCCGTGTTCTAACTTTCTTAAAGCGGTTTGTCTCCTCGTAGCTGAGATGTGCACTCCTACCGCCAGTCCCATCCATTGCTTCTTGTCCCGGCTCAGCGATTGCATGAAGTCGGTGATATGCATGATGCGCACGGAGGAGTGCAGAAAGACGGGGTGCTTGTCCATGTGCTTCATTTGCTCGTGCCCGGACTACGATAGGTGCCGACACAACGACACTCGCTCAAAGCACCGATTTGACCAAGCGTACCCCCGACGCCAGGATCCTGACGGGATGATCGGAGGGATTGAGGTATGCGAAGCGCGTTCCGTCACGAATGTCCACTTTACTAAATGATCTCTTCGGTAAATAGACCTGTGTGTGCATATACGAACTCATGCGCCTGATCGAGCCCATTGGAAAATTGTTCTTAGGCCGCCTGTATGAGGTCGCAGAGAGAATCAAGGAGCATAGAGTGTATCGCAGACTCGTAAGTGCATGCCCGTCTCTTCTAGGTTTTGCTGCTAAAACTGACCCGAAATTGAATTACAGCTGGTTGACGCTGTGGATGATTATCCTTTTAATTCTGGACTTGATGCTGCACCCCGCTCTTGCCCTGCACAGAACCAGCTAGACCTGGCCAACGGGTTCGCTTCAAGCGCGGCGGAGCTGCCTGGGAAGGACGATCCCATTCAGACCGATAACCCGCCAGTGCCCCGCGATATGGCCGTTGGCGTCGAGTAGCGGCCCCGAGCCAATCTGGCAGGGGCTTTGTTTCATCTCTTGAGAGCATTTGACTTTCAATGTATCTACCACAGCACGTTTTCGGTCAAACCACACATCTCCACTCGAGCTTTACCCCCCACACTAAGAGTTCCCCAGCTGCCAAAGAGTTTCCGGTCATGAATCTGCGTGTTTCAGACAACGGACAAGGGCACCAAGTGCCGGATCTTCTTATGTAAGCACACGTGCTTTCGGGGCATGAGGCGTGTGGGGAGCTCAAGATACAAAATGCGAGACCACGTTCTCCTAGCTGCATCAGCACTCCGATCCCACACCCCCTTCCATGACCGACAGGACCACTGTATCAAACTTAACATCGTTCACCATTCTAGCTACACTCGCTTCATACGCCCTAGCTAACAGGCTACCACAAACACAAACGCCCCAGCAATATCACAGTTCTACCTCAGACACGCCCCCCGCGATCCACATCCATGGCGCAGCCGGACCAGTCACTGTCAACCTTTACTATCCTCCTTCCCCGATGCCATCTCCCGCCGAATCGGTAGATGCGCGAATGGGTGTCCTCATAGTCGCCGCCGTCGCCGTCGTCATTATTCCCTTCTGCGTTTGTCAAGTCCTACGCGTCTTGCTGCGCTGGTTGTCCGAGCATAACACGACTGTCACGTCCGTGCGGGTCAACCGCCCTGGTCGTAGTGCAGCGGCCGCCGAAGCCTCCCAGCCGGTGACGGTGTCAATCACGGGTTTGTCGTTGGTTTTCTCGCAAGCTGAGATTGCCGCGTTAACAAGTATTATTCATATAGAACGACGCGCTCAAGAGGACGTTCGTGAAAAATTTGCGCCATCCCCCCCAACGGAGCCTTTACCAGCAGAAGGTAAATAAATTAGTCACAGCAGACTAATAGCTTCAATTTACACATGCTCATTCACGTCGATCTAGGATCAACAAATGCCGACCTAGAGACAGATTCCCTGCTCGTAGTTGATTCCTCGATAGGACCGGCTTTGAGGCTACCAGGCCGCAGTCCTCGCGGCTCGTGCTCCCCATGCTGTGAAGCCACAAATAAGGAAACATGTAAGTGAAGCGCCAGACCGTCTCGTACGATTACGGTTACAATGATGCTAACTCCGTTCTTGCCGCACGACTCGATGATTACATAGACTTCTGGCCAGGTAGAACTACTTCCAAACCTAATCCAAGCATCCACGAAGTCATTACCGGCAATTCGTCATCGGGCGGCATCGAGACGATAAGCCACACTGGCGACGAGGCTCTCCCCTTGCCACAACCGTCTACCAGCCAGTCAACCAATAGGCGTACCTCGTTGATCAAGAGTTTTTTTTGGCCTACTATTGCTCCTACCATCATCCTATCTTTCTCGGTTCTCCCCATAACATTGGACTGGGCTCACGACAGGAATTGTTTCTTGCCCAGCGTATCGCACGATATCAGATGGTTCAAAAAGATGCGCTCTGGTCTCGAGTCGTTCATAGCTCTCCATGAGCTCGCCGAAGTTACCCACGACACTATCCGCTCGCAAATCTTGACGATGTTTAGAGACGCTTGCCATGGTACAGCCGTTGTTATTTACTTGAACGGACACGGATACGAATACGGCGATTCGCTCTTGCTCTACGACGACACCGTGATTGACGCGGCTACTCTCGTTAGGTGGATCGCCGAGATCCGGGGGGAGACAGGCAATTACCTCCCTGTTTGGATCGTCTTTGATCACTGTAGACACGGATCGCCCAGACAGCCGTTTATCAACCTAGATAGAGACATCCACATCATATGGGCGTCTATGCCTGGCCAACTATCCGCAGACATCAAAATGGCTGGCGATGATGCTAACATCCCGTGCTCGAACTTCCTCAAAGCCCTAACCCTCTTTCTGGCCGGGGCGCGAACTCGTCCCGCTGCTCTTCCCAATTGTTTGATGCTGCGGATGAACACGTGGATGAACTTAATGGCGCGCATGACGCGTGCCGAGGAATGTAGGCAGGCTGGTTGTCCAAGGCCGTGTCCTCTGTGTCCTTGCCCGAGTTACGATGACTGCGTACATGAGGTCACTCGCCTAAGACACAAGAACAAATATGCCTACCCTCGAGTGCAGAATACTAACGGAATGTTCTGGGGATTCACGGTACGTAGTTTTGGTTCCATTGCGAGATACGGTCTTTGCTAAACGTTCCCCGCTTGAACAGGAATGTGTGCGAATAGGCGATCCGCTAGAGCTAGTCCATCCAACTGCAAGGGCTCCTTTTGGGACCCTACTCGACCGGTTCCAAGAGAGTGCAGAGACGTTGAAGAAACATAAAGTATACAGAGCGGTTGTAAGTATATTCTGTGCCCTCGCGTGACTGTATTAACCTCCTTACGATCAGGCCGAAGACCCACCGCCAGCCGACGAGAGTAACCAATTTGGACCTTCCAGCTCGCAAGTGCCACGTGGGCGGAGTTCAAACACGGTGCGCATGTAAACCCAACCCCTACTGGCCAAAATGGGTTTCGAATCGATCTCGGAGGCTTGCTTTCATGAGAACATTTAATTGTCTGGTGTATCTATTCCGGTTTGGTTTCTTCAACAATCAAGCAGCACATTCATTCCCACCCTAGCTCTAGCCCCACTGTGAATTCCGGCCTTGTCAAGGGGCGGGTGACTTGATTGCAGATCTGCCGCGGGTGAACGGGAATGAGAGCGTTACACAGTGGATGTGGGTTATGGCGGGGACGTTCGGGAGCCAATGGGCGCCCATGCTTGGCCAACAATCCGCAGAACCATCATGAACGGTTCATTCAGCACTTAAAGGTCAAGGCATGAGGACCGATGTGAAGTCAATCCCCCCACCGCGACGAATCTATTGTCGCCATGCTGGTCGCAGACGTGTCTGCTGCTCCTATCATCCTTCTACAATGCCCTATTCATCTTCATAACGTGGCCGGCCCAGTCACATTGAATTTGAATGTCCTTTCCTCCCAACCACCCCCTTCATCGCAGCCGTCCAATGCGGGGTTGAGCCAAGCAGCAGCCATTGTGGTGGTGGTCATATCTACTCTTATCATCGTCCAATGCTTGCTTCGCGCGACGTCATGTTGGTTCTATGATCGTCTTCCGCCTACCGACCACCTGCGTCGCCGCACACGTGTGTCGCCAGTGTTCCAAGCTAGAACCTCCTTGGGTTAGTCGTAGCTCTCCTTGTGAACTGAGTGCCCGTGCTAATAAACCATCGCTTATTTAGAACCCTCATTGGGTCAAGTAACTGCTTCCGCAAGTGACCCGCCTCCGCGCGAGCCATCATTCACCACAAAGCCTACGACACTACCGCGTGAGTAAATATCTAGCCTGCAACGCATCGGTTAATTTGAACAAGGTTTATCACATAGATCAGATCTCCTCGGATGTGCAGACAAAATCGACTCCGTCGCCTACTGTTGATCCTCCGAGTGAACCACCAGCTCCTGCGTCTGGAAAGTCTTACAGCCGATGTACCCGAACCACACGCGGTGGAGTGACGCAGGGTAACGAACCTGGTATGTGCAGTGTTAGGCTTACCCGACTCATCACGGCGCTAACCTGGCCTACGTGGCTTGCCTTTTGACCCTCACTTAGAACCACAGGTGTATTGTCCACCTTGCCCCGATACCCACCAAGAGACTGGCGACCCCCCTCCATCAGAAAACGTTGCATCGGTACCCCAGAGCGGCGATGAAGAGCCATCCGCCCCGGCCTCGTCTCCTGGCCACCTCGCACCCGACGCGCAGGCCTCGCTGATGGGAAGTTTTATCGGTCTACCTGAGCTGCGTACGATTACTGGGATCCAGATGTTGGCCACGGGGCTCAACTGGTCTCACGCTGCAAAGGGGTCCCGACTGCTTGGAGTGAGAGAGGATCCCGAATGGCTGGAATCGCGATTCCTTGACCTCGGCTCGGCTGCAACTCTGCACACGCTCGGCCCAACCATTGGCGACTTCAACCATGCCGTCGATGCTCTCGGCCCTGTCACTGACGCTCTCGGCCCTAGGGATGCTATCCGCTCGAAAATCCGAGAAATGTTCATGGCCGCCAACCTCGGCACGGTCATCGTCCTTTACTTTACCGGACATGGTGTCAACAATTCACTTCTGCTCTACAACTACACTCTACTTGATGCCGCGCAACTCATTCGGTGGATCGTCGACATACGCAAAGAGACGGGCAAGCACCTTACCGTCTATATCCTTTTCGATCACTGCCAGTCCGATTCAGATAATCCCCCTGCTATCAATCCCAGCAAGGACATCCATATTCTTTGGGCGTGCTCCCCTGGCCAACTAGCCGCGGATTTTCGGATGTCCGGCAAGAAGGGAGCTAAGATCCCTCGCTCCAACTTACTCAAAGCGCTTTGCCTCCTAGTGGGCGAGATGCGAGCCGGTTCTACTGGCCCTGTTCACTGCTTCATGTGCCGGCTCAACTATTTGATGAGTTCGGTGGTACGCACGATGCGCGCCGAGGAGTGTAGAATGACGAGGTGCTTGCGGCCGTGCGTCGTTTGCTCGTGCTCGAGCTACCGTAGTTGCGTGCATCGGGCTACTCTCTTGAGACACCCAGTTGAGCAAGCGTTTCCACGTGTTCAAAATCCAGACGGGTTGATCGAAGGGGTGAGGTACGCAAAACGTGTTCTGTTACGAGTTATTACTTTACTAAATGTTCTCGTCGATAACAGGCTTGTGTGTGCGTGTACACACTACGCGATCTCATCGAGCCTGTCGTAGGTCCAATTTTAGATCAACTGCAGGAGATCGCAGGGATAATTATCGATCATCCGACCTCCCGAATGCTCGTAAGTGCATACCCGCCTCTTTGATATTTCACTGCTGATACTAACTGGAGCAGGATGACAATGACAACTTCACCTTGCTAACACTGTCGTCGATTCTATGGTCGATCCTATGGTTTTTTGTCCGTTCACTTCCGGACTCGGTCACCTCACTCTCCTTGCGCCGAAGCCAGCCAGACCCGGCCACTGGGTCCGCTCCAAGCCCGAAGGGCCTACCAGGCGAGAACAATACCTTTCAGCCGACCGACTTACCTGTGCGCCGCGGTGGGAAGGAGGGCGCTGAGCAGCGGTCCTCATGAGCTGTTCATACCCGGCGACGTACAGAGTACAGAATGGCGGGGCTGTTTCATTTGTCAACAGTATTTAGCTACCCCAATGCATCTATTGTGGATCTCTCTAGCGCCACGCTCCGTACTGTGGGGTTGCGTCAAGGCACCCTTGGTCATGAGTCCACGCCTATTGGACGAAAACCAGCATCGGAGGGTGCATGAAAACAATTGCCAGGGCTCCCGCACCGCATTCACAGAGCACCATGTGCGAGGAGATACATATTTTCCATACACTCCGCATATTTCCCGGAGAATTCGTGACATGTGGAGGCGTGCGGGGTGTCTTTACGACGCGATGAAGGCGTGTTTTCTCAAATAGGCAAATACAATCGGCGATGGGATGGATGTTTCACGTGTTTCCATCGGTGGAACTCCAAGGCAGAACAAGCATCACCCGTGTTCTATGGAAGACCCCACACGGCTATTATTCCTTAATTACGACGTACGATGCTTCATCTCTAGATATAAATACTACTCTCGCTGGTGCCGCCACACGCCATCTCCCCCCCAACATCTTCTACTATGTTGGCTGCGCCCGCTTCATACGCGGCCGCTGGCGGCCTCCCAGAACAACTTCGACAGTGTCCAAGTTCTATCTCGGATAGCTTGATCTGCATACACGACACGACCGGACAAGCCACCGTCAACATCCATTATTTTCCTTCTTCGACACCAACTTCAGCCGAATCGTTAAATGTGCGAATGGATAGCCGCGTCATCGCTGTCGTTTTTATTGCTATTATTTGCGTTTATCAAGTTTTAAACGTATTTTGGCGTTGGTCGTCTGACCACAACACAACTCTCGCGTCCACACAGTCCACCCGCGCCGGTCGCAGTGCAGCAGTTGCAGGAGGATTCCAGTCTAGCACTGCGTCAATCGCTGGTATGTTGTTGATATTCTCGTCACTGGGATCGCCACGTTGACAAAATCCCATCCACTAGAGCAACGCGCTCTCTCGACCGCCGACAAGAGCGTTGGTTCATTGCTCTCAACGGAGTCTTTGATACCAGAAGGTGAATAGACCATCATAATGCAAATCGACGGACTTGATTTACCATTTCATGTCGATCCAGGACCACCTAGTGTTGATCCCGGGCGAAATTCCTCGCGTGGTGCTACCCTCTCAATAGTATCTACATCGGTGGGACCCAACGACGACCGTTCTGTATACCATCAACTAGGTCGCGTGGCCCAAAATAATAAGGAATCAAGTTAGTAAAACGCCATATTATCTTGTACACTTGTGATGATATTGACCTGGTTCTTCAACACTTGCATAGTCATCCGGCCAAATACACCTTTTTCCAGACATTATCGGAGCATTCACCAGGTCGTTGCCGGTAGCCTGTTATCGGAGAGCATCGAGCCGACAGGCAACGTGGTCCCCTCCTCGACACATCCCGTCACTAGCCAGACAACGTCCAACAAGCGCAGCTCGTTGATCAAGAGCTTTGTTGGACCTCCAGTTGGTTTCCGCATCCTTGCTTTCTCCATTCTTGTCGTAGCACCTTGCGGTCCCACCAACAATGACTCCGACTCGCCAGGCGTACGACACGATATCAAATGGTTCGAAAAACTCTGTTTTGGCCTCGACCCATTCCTCGCCCTCCACGTGCTTATCAAAACCACCCACGACAATGTCCGCTCAAAAATATTGGCGATGTATGAACAGGCTCTCCTTGGCACAGTGGTCGTCGTTTACTTGAACGGGCACGGAGAAGGCAATATAATCTGGCTTGACGAGAAAATTACCCTCAGCATAACGACTCTCGTCCTGTGGATTGGTGAAATCCGGAGGGAAACGGGGAAACACCTCCCTGTTTGCATTTTCCTAGATCACTGTAGGTACGGATCGCTCGAACAGCCGTTTATCGATCTAGGTCGGAACATCTACATCGTGTGGGCGTCCATGCCTGGCCAACGATCCGCAGATATGATTATGAGTGGTGACAAAAACGCCAACATCCCAAGTTCGAATCTCCTCAAAGTCCTTGCCTTCGTTCTGGCTGAAGCGCGAACTCGACCTCGTCCCCCTGCTCTTCCCGACTGCCTGATGTCGCGAATGAACTTTTGGATGAGCGTAATGGTGATCATGATGCGCACTGTGGAGTGTAGGCAAGCTGGTTGTCCGGAGCCGTGCCCCCTGTGTCCTTGCCTGAGCCATGCTAGCTGCGTACACGAGAACACCCGCTCGAGGCACGAGCCAGATACCTACCCCCGCCTCCAGAACCCTAACGGGGCGTTCTGGGGAGTTGAGGTTCGTGAGATACGTTCTACAAAACAGATTTGCTCACTAAATGTTGTTCGCACGTAATAGGATTCTGTGTGCATAAGCGAGATACTAAAGCTTATCGATCCAGCTTCAACGGCCTTTTTTGAGATTCTTCTCGATCGGATACAAGCGAGCGTAGAGGCGCTGAAAAGTCATGGAGCGTACAGAGCGGTTGTAAGTACATATCTATGTCCTCGCGCGACCGTATTAACGCATATAATCAGACCGAAGACCCACCACCAGCCAGCGAGAATAACCAATTTGGACCTTCCAGCTCGCAAGTGCCACGCGGGCGGAGTTCAAGCACGGTGCGCGTGTAAACTCAACCCGCACCGACCAAAATGGCTTTCGAGTTGACCTCGGAGCCCTTATTTTATGAGAACATTTAATTGTCCACTGTATCTATTACGATTTTAGTTCCTTCAACAATCAAACAACACATTCATTCCACTCAAGCTCTAGCCCCACTCTGAATTCCAACTCTGTCAAAGGAAGACTTGATCACAGACATGTCGCGGATGAACGGGGTTGGGACCGTTACAGAGTGGACGCGGGCACTACGCGGGCTATGCGGGAGGACGTTCCATGGGGAATGTCAGGTACGTCCTTACACAGCACATTGCGTCCAAGGCCCTTAATCAATATATTTTAACAATGCAGTAGGTACATACGGCACACCAATGAACGACAACACATAGTACAAACAGTTCTTAACAAAAGCCTAGGCTGTCCTATATGTTCGACCCTTGCCTAGCACCTCACCACATCACCCCCTCCCGCTACGCCTTCCTCTGCTAACGACTGTCCCTGAACACCACGCCGTCTAGCCAGCTAGCTATGCTAGCGCTGGCTTACAGTCATCTACGAACATCCCAGCAAGGTCGAAGTCTCGCCTCCGTCACCCAGCGCGATTCTCGTTTGTGAAACGACCAAGCCCGTCATTTTCGACTCTTACCGTTTCCTTTCTCCGATGCCGCCCCCAGCCGAACCACCAAGCACACACAAGGATACCTGGAGTATCGCCGTTTCTGTCGTGGTCATCGGCATCATGGTTGTACTCTGCGTCTATCAAGCTGTGCACGCATTCTTGCGCTGGTCAATCGATCACAGTACAATTCCGGCGTCTATGCAGCGTGGTCCTGCTGGTTGTAGAGCGGCGGTCGTAGAAGCGCCTCCGCCTGTGGCAAATACTGGTATGTTGTTGAATTTCCCATGGGGTGAGGTTCCCGTGTTGACAGCTCTTATTCTTCCAGGCCAACCCGGTCTTCCTCCTGGCCAACCTGCCGTCGATCAGAGACCTGAAGCGTCAGTCCCAGTGCGACCTTTGACACCAGAAGGTAAGATGAATTCCCCGCATGAAGATCAAGAAGCTTAATTTAGCCGCGATCGCTTTATGTAGTTCCAGGGCCAAATTCCCGTTCCGGATCTAGCCCTTCAATAGGATCGGCATCGGGACGGGGCCGCGCTCCCTGTGTCCACCAAGGTCGTGGAGCTACACTTGACGAGTCGGGTGAGTGAGATTCCAGATTGTCTCAGACAGTTACAATGACACTGAGCAAATGAACCGGTGATTCCGTAGCGGTCAGACCAGATACATCTACTGTTGAACGGTCTTCGAATACCAACCAAGACGTTGCCAGTGGTCCGTCGTCGGGGGGCGTCGAGCCGATAAACCGCACTAGCGGCGAGACATCTTCGCCTTCGCGTTCCTCTGCCAGCCAGTCACCATCCAACGGACACGCCTCGTTAATCAAGAGCCTTGTTGCCCCTAGCGTCCTCGCTTTCTCAATTCTTGCTATAGCACAAGACTGGGCTGGAACTAAATCTCACTTGGAGGGAGTGACACGCGATAAAAACTGGCTCGAGAATCTGTGCACTGATCTCGAGCCGTTCGTAGCTCTTCGCACGCTCACCAAAGCGACTCGCGAAACCATCTACTTGCATATCCGGGAGATGTTCCGTGTCGCTGACTCTGGTACAACTATTATTATATATTTAAACGGACACGGATCTGGCAACTCGCTAGTACTCGACCTGTACATCGGCATCGGTCTAGAGACTCTCGCTAAATGGATCGACAAGATTCGCAGGGACACGAAGAAATTGAAACTCCCTGTTCATATTGTCTTTGATCACTGTCGGTCCGAGCCATCCGGGCAGCCATCTACCAATGGACGCAAAGACATTCATGTCATCTGGGCGTGCATGCCCGGCCAACGATCTGCAGACATCAAACTAGGTGGTGACAAGGATGCCATCATCCCAACCTCGAATTTCCTCAAGGTCTTCACACTCATTCTGGCCGAAGCGCAAACGAGTTCCGTTGCTCTTGCTGAACGCTTGATGCAGCAGCTGGACGCGCAAATGGACTTAATGGCGCTCATAACTGGTACCGAGGAGTGCAACCTGGCTGGTTGTCCGACGACGTGTCCCCTGTGCTCTTGTCCAATCCCCGACGACTGCGAGCACGCATACATCCGCTCGAGGCATACAAAATCATTTGCCTATCCTTGCGCCCAGAACCTTGACAGGCGATTGTGGGGTATCGAGGTACGTAAGATATATTCTCCAAGGTGTATCCTCCACTAAACGTTCCCCACGTGAACAGAATTGTGCGCGGATAAGCGAGCAGCTTCAGCGGATGGATCAAGTTTCAAAAGCGCGACTTGCTACTTTTCTCGCTCGTATACAAGCGAGTGCGGAAAAACTGAAGGAACACGATGTGTACAGAGCGGTTGTGAGTACATATCCGCCTCCTCGCGTCACCGCATTAACGTCTATCCAATCAGGCCGGGAACCCGATCAACGCCGACGAGAGTAACCAACCCCAGGCGTCTAGTTCGCAGCCAAGACGTGGGCGGAATTTGAGTGCGGCGCAAACCTGACCCGCACCGACCTAAACGGCTATCGAGTCAACCTCGGAAGCCTATTTATCACGCACGGACCTCATAACTCTTAGTTGGCATCTCGTTCCATCTTTGTCCCAACACTTGGTTTTCTCTATCGTCTTTGCTGTGCAATGCGGCCCGGTGTTGTAAACTACCTGTGGGCTTTCTCGGATCCTGCCTGTACCCACAAATTGCGCTGGTACGCCTCGAGGCTCCTTGGTGTGGCCGGCGTTGAGCCGCCAAGCACGGACTCCACTGCGCCCGAATGAATTAAGATTGTTCTCTGTTAAATAGAACATTCCATAGAATCAATCTCCTTGCAAGATTGAAAAGCCAGGGGCTTTCGGCAGCCATCCGGTTGAGCAACGCAAGCATTATAGTGACGATAATAGAACTAGCCAAGCCCATCCCAAGACCGGTGCTCTACGCGCCTGGTCAGCAAATCTGGCCGTCGGGGCCACTCCGGAAGGAGGGTTGAACGCCCATCACTATGATTAGCCCTGCCTCAGTCAGCATGCAAAACAAATAAGCTTACTGGACTATCAGTGCCTGCTCCACCCATGCTCGCGCTCATCAGGCTGATGACCACCTTGTCCAGCAGCGTTCCTGGATCGCCTGAGATCAGTGCCCTTCAGTCCTGTACTACGATGGCGCTTATGCATGCGATCTACTACGAGTACCTACTTCACTAAATGATTTATTCGGTAAGTAAACCTGCGCGCATATACAAACTAATGGGTGTCTGAAACTTGTTCTTGGACCGGCTGCATGAGATCGTAAAGACAATTAAGAAACACACAATCTACCAGCAGAGGCTCGTAACCTCTTCAATGCCTTGCTGTTAACACCGGCTCGAACTGGAATTGTGTCTCCCGGGGTCGGCTGTCCTTTAACTCCGGGCTCATTACTAAAATACTACAGTAATGCTTATACGTCCGTTCAGCCGCGATAGGACAGGACAAGCTAGCAGTGACGTCATGGGCCAAAGTTCAAAAACCTGCAGCACGTGATATATGGCTACGTCATTGACCTGGCGTTAGACCACCACATCATCCACCTTTCCGCTGCGCAGCCCTTGCTCTGTTCCATATACTCAAGCAGTTAAAAGTCAATTCTCAAGACCAGGTAAAAGTTCATCCCCGGCCCGCTGCGATGAACCTTTCCTTACTAACGCTATTTGCCATCCTTGTTACAGGCATTTCTGCTGCCCCTGTCATCCTTCTACAATGCCCCATTCATATTCATAACGGAGTCGGCTCAATCGCGTTGAGTTTCAACGACATCTACTCATACCCACATCCCTCACTTCAGCCGTGTAATGCAAGGCTAGGCCAAGCAGCGGCCATAATAGTGGTCGTATCTGTTCTTGCTATTGTTCTGTACTTGCTTCACACAATCTCGCGTTGGTTCGACGATCATCCTTCGCCTACCGAACTTGTGCACCGCGCTCCTCTCCCTAGCCGTCGCCCGACCGTGTTGTCGGTAGTTCAAGGCGCTACCTCATTGAACCAAACAATTACTCCTACAGGTGTCCCGCTTCCGCACGAACAGTTACTTACCGCAGAGTCTACGAAACCGACGCGTGAGTTAATATTTGCCTTGCAAGTTAGCAGTTAATTTAAATTAGGTTTATATCTTGCAGATCAGGTACTGTCGGACACACAGACAGAGTCAAATCCCCCGCCTCATGTGGACCCTCTAAACGGGCCGCCGGCTCCCGCGTTTGGAAAGCCTCATAGCCCATGTGTCCTTCGCGCACGTGCTGGGGTGGCGCGGAGTAATGGTCTTGGTGTGTGCAATGCTAGACTTATTTGTATCCATCGCGGCGTCAACTTGACTTGTGTGTGGCTTGCCACCTGACGCTCACTCAGAACTAGCGACATGCCCGCCTTGTCCCGATATCCACTATGGAACTGTTGGCAACTCTTGTCCATCGAAAAACGTCAAATCAGCACTCCCGAACGACAATGAAGTATCGACTCCCTCGACCTCGTCTCATAGCCACGTTGCGCCGATCACCACCAGCACTTCGCTGCTAGGAAGCTTTACCGGCCGCGGCGATATTCCTGCGACCTCTACAATCTCTTTGCTAGTCATACCTCTCGACTGGTCTCACGAAGAAGAGTTCCACTTGGCCGGGGTGGCAGACGACCTCGAATGGATAAAGTCGCGATTTTCCGACCTCGGCTCTACCGCGATCCTAGACACGCTTACCCCTACCCCCGATGACCCCGATCCCAGGGGCACCATCCGCTCGAAAATCAAAGATATGTTCGAGGCCGCTTCCCCTAACACGACGATTGTCTTTTACCTCAATGGACACGGAGCCAGCGGCTCGTTTCTACTCTATGACGGCAGTACGATCGATGCCACCCAACTCAACCGGTGGATCAACGAGATACGCGTAGAGACGAAGAAGCACCTTACCGTGTGCATTCTTTTCGATCACTGTCGATTTGAGGCCTCCGGTCCGCCTCCTATCCAGACAAGGGAAGACATTCATATCCTTTGGGCGTGCCTTCCTGGACAACGAGCTGCAGACTTTCAAATAGCTGGCGACAGAGCCAAAATCCCGCGGTCCAACCTCCTTAAGGCGATCTGTCTCCTAGTGGACGAAGTACACACACGCCCGATTGGTTCTGCCCATTGCCTTATGTCCAGGCTCGGCTCTTGTTTGGGCTTGGTAGTACGCAAGATGCGTACCGAGGAGTGTAGAATGACGGGGTGCGCGCTCTCGTGCGCTATTTGCCCATGTCCGGACCGCAACAGTTGTGTACACGAAGTTACCCGCTCGAGACACCTGGCTGAGGAGGCGTATCCCCGCGTTCAGGTCCCGGATGGGATGGTCGGAGGCTCCGAGGTACGTGAAACTCGTTCTGTTCTGATCGTTTATCTTACCAAGTGTTAACAGGCCTGCGTGTGTGTATACAAGCTACTTCGTCTGGTCGGACCCGTCTCGTTTCTGAATCGGCTGCGAGAAACTGCAGAAGAAATCAAGAAGTACATACTCGTAAGTACACACCCGGCTCGTCAAGGTTTCTCTGCTAACCTCGACCCAAACTGGAATTACGCCTGATCGAATTCTATGCTCGACTGTTTGTTCAATTCTGGACTCGACGCATACTTCGCTCTCTGCTTGCGCCAGAACCAGCCAAAACCAGCCACTGGATCTGTCCCAAGCCCGACTGGGCTGCCTGGCGAGAACGACGCATTTCAGCCGGTTAACTCGCTGACGCGGCGTGGCAAGGCCGCCGGCGTCGTTGCCGTTGAGTCGCCTTTGCTGATGTAACAGGCTATTCATGCTTGGCCAAGGACTTGGATGATGGAACACTTGGCAGCGGATTTATTCATTTCTTGAGAAAGCTCAATTACCCAATGTATCAATAGCAATTCTGGTTTCTTCGTCGAACAAACAGCATATCACTACTTAAGCTCAAGCTTCATATCACGAATCCCAAGGCTGCAGTCAAGCATCCGCGTCTTGAACGCGTGCTTACTTACAACCGGTGATGTGGAGGCTTATGTAAACATCCATTCGAGCTTGGCTGTGAGCACAGAGAGCTCATGATAGAAAACCCAAGGCCACGTTCTCCGAGCTCCCTCAGCATCCCCATCTCATTCCTCCCCATGACTGGCGAGGACCGCTATGTTGCACTTAACATCATCCACAACGCTAGTTGCACTCGTTTCATACACGCTCGCTGACGTCCTTCCACAAACACAAACGCCCCAGCAATCTTCCAATTTTGCTCCAGACACGCCCCCTGCGACCTGCATTCATGGCACAACTGGACCAGTCACTGTCAACCTTCAATGCCCTCATTCCCTGACGACATTCCCACACGAGCCGTCGAATGCACGAATGGATAACCGCATGATCGCCGCCGTCGTCATTGCTACGCTCTGCGTTTGCCATGTTCTACGCGTCTTGTTACGCTGGTCGTCCGAATATAACACGACTCTCACGTCTGCGCGGGTCAAGCGGCCTGGTCGCAGTGCAGCGGCCGCAGAAGCGTCCCAACCTAGAACAGAGTCACTCACAGGTTCGTCGTTGATGTTCTTTCAAACTGAGATCGCCACGTTAACAACTGCTATTCGTCTAGAACGGCGCGCTCGGGAGTCTGCTCGTGAGGGCCTTGTGCCATTCCCCTTAACGGAGCCATTGCCAGCAGCAGGTAAATAATTTATCCACGCGCAAATCGATAGGTTCGATTTACACGCGTTCATTTGCGTCGATCTAGGATCGACAAGTATCAACCTTGAACCGAATTCCCTGCCCGTAGCCAAGTCGACGGAGCCGACATCGAGGGTACGAGGTCGCCGTCGCCGCGTCCTGCACCACCGGGTCTGTGAGGCCATAAATAAGCAATCGGGTGAGTGAAGCGCCAGATCGGTTTCTATAATTATAATCATGCCAACCGGTTCTTGATGCGCGATTTGACGATTCTATAGTCATCGGGCCAAACAGATCCGCTTCCGAACACCCTCAGACTATAGACCAAGTCGTTGCTAGTGATTTAACATCGGAAAGCATCGAGCCGATAAACCACACTAGCAATGAGGCTTTCCCCCCGCCACAACCATCCACCAGCCAGCCAACATCCCACAGACGCACATCGTTGATTAAAAGTTTTTCTCGGCCTCCTATTACTCCCGGCATCCTCACTCTCTCGATTTTCGCCATAGTACTGGACTGGTCTCACGACAAAAGGTATCCCTTGCCTGGAGTATCGCACGACATCAAATGGCTTGAAACGATATGCTTTGGTCTCGAGTCGTTCGTAACTCTTCATAGGCTCACCGAGGCTAAGCGCGATGCCATCCGCTCGCAACTATTCAAGATTTATAAAGCTGCTCGCGCTGGTACAGCCGTAATCATATATTTGAACGGACACGGAATTGGCGATTCCCTCCTACTCTATGACAATAGCAACGTCGACGCGGCGACTCTCGTGGCGTGGATCACCGAAATTCGCAGAGAAATAGGCAGACATCACCCTGTGTGTATTGTCTTCGACCACTGTCGATTCGAGTCGCTCGGACAGCCGATTATCGATCTTGGCGAAGACATCCACGTCGTGTGGGCATGTATGTCGGGCCAGCGATCAGCGGACATCAGAATGGGCGGCAACGACGCGAATATCCCAAGCTCGAATTTCCTGAAGGTCATCACCCTGGTGCTGGCTGAAGCACGAACATGTCCCGCTGTGCTCGCCGATTGTTTGATGTCGCGGATGAATATGTGGATGGACTTGATGGTGCTCATGACGCGCACCGAGGAGTGCACGAAGGCCGGTTGTCCGACGCCGTGCGACCCATGCTCCTGTCCGAGCCACGAAAAGTGCGTGCACGAGGACACTCGTTCCAGACACGATAACGAGCTTGCGTATCCTCGTGTCCAAAACCCAAATGGGACGTTCTGGGGGTTCGAGGTATGCTACATATGTTCTATGAAGTACACCCCTCACTAAACCTTTTGATTATTGACAGAACTGTGTGAGGGTCCACGAGCCACTTGAACTAATCGAGCCAACAGCAAAGATTCTCCTCGACCGACTCCAAGAGAGTGCAGAGATACTGAAGGAGCATCCAATCTACAGAGCAGTCGTAAGTATATGTTCGTCCCTTCGCATTGCTAGATACTAACCGTTTAAATAGGAAAAGACCCCGGTCACGCCCAACGAAAGCAACCTTTACCAGCCACTCAACTCGCAGGCGGCGCGCGGGCGGAAATCTGGCGCGGTGAGCCTGTCAACTCAACCGCTATCGACTTAAAAAATTATCGGTTGACCCCGGGAATTTGCCTGTGGCAACGATCTTCGGTGCTTTCGACAATCATCTCACTTCATCTTTGTTGCAAAATCTGATTTATCTACGCCTTTGCTGTGCAATGTGGTCCGTGCTCAGCGAACGAACTGCGCGTTTCTTTGGACTCTACTTTTACCTACGTGCGCTGGCACGCCTGCAGGTTTTCGGTGTGATTGGTGGTGCCAAGCACTGACCTCATTGCGCCCGAATGAATACAGTTAGTCTGCTCTCCGTCAGATATAACGTTCTGGGGAACGTTCTCGCGAGATTGAAAGGCTGGAGGCTGTGATAAACTGTCTGTTCGAGGAGCGCAAACGTTATTTAATACAGCAAAGCTGCCAACGCCTATTTTCAGCGCCGTAATTCAATGCACCCACTCTAGCCGCCGGAATACTTCCCAAAGAGTCACAGTGCCCATCACTAACCTTGCCTTGTCAACACACAAAAACAACAGAGCTCACTGAGATCCTCAGCGTCTCCCCCACCCCCCACGATGTTCACGCTACTGCTCGTCGGACTGGTGGTTGTCTTGTTCGACGCCGTTTATGGATTGTCTGAAACCGGTGGTGCTTCCCGGTCCTGTGCCACGATTGCACTCTGCGATAAAGATCATCACAATCTTGTCAGCGCCCACCCCGCTCGTCCCGGCCGACCCTTTCCGCTACCACCTGATAAGACGACCAGCCCATTTGCATTTGCATTTGCCCGTTGGTTCGGTGTCTTGCTCTGCGCGCTAGTTCTATTTCTAGGGATTGTATACCGTGCGCAAGCCACAAGACCCTTTCTCGCCGCTCAACCGTCCTCGTCTAAAGATACACCCTCTGTTCAGATTAATGATGTGCAAGCCCCGTCAATTCCCGAGGATTCACTCCAAGAAGCATCCCAAGAAGCTGCATCAACCAGTAAGCGCCCACGTTTTTGGCTTGCAGAAGATCGAGCTGAATCTCTATCCTTCTCTCGTTTAGCTACTCAGGCATCCCCCTCTGCCGTGCCGAGCGAACGAGACTCCCGTAGTTCTAGTTCGCCCGCAATCCAGACTCCCCGAGTGCACAGGAGAGTGCGTTCGATTTCACTACCAGGAAGTCAGTTTTCAGTACCCCGCATGACGTTTGCAGCTTCGGCCTAACAAACCATGTCAATTATGTCCAGATGCCGCCGGTACCCGAGCGGATGGCTCGACCCTGAGCACACGACCGACGAACAACGATCGGGGGGCACCAAGGGAGCGCCGAGGTACAGTGACCGAATTTGCTCCTGAACGATTCCATGTTGAGCATGATTCATAGCTGCTCCGATAAGGTCTGGTCCGTCGAGTTCAACTACAAACGGCACGGCTTATCTAGGAGGCCGCCTCGAAACCAATTATTCCCATATTTTGTCAAAGAGTCAGCGCACGGGGAGGAAAGAGATCGGTTAGTAGAGTCATAGATATTCAGCACAGTCGCTAAATTTAAACATATTAGTTCTCACACCAAGGCACTACTCCCCTAGTATCGACCAGGTACTTGGGCTCGATGTTGGGAAGGAAACAAGTCCCACAGGATCAGCCACATTCTCAACTCTTGGGAAGGATCCTTTACGGAAACGAGCCTCTCAAGCAATGGACGAATGTATCGAAGGCTCAACGGTTCTCGACCAAATCCACTCCATTGCCATGCTTTTTGTGGGGCTCGACTGGAAGCATGACCCAAAGCGAGGGCGGCTTCTTGGACCAATGTGTGATCAGGACTGGTTTCGGCAACTCTTTTCCATGGCACGGGACCTAGCCACCTTGTACACCCTCCCCGACTTTAGCGTCACACACGCTACCATCTATACCGCGATTTGGAATGCGTTCATAAAGTCCCAACTTCAAACGGCCATCGTACTATATTTCGCTGGGCACAGCGACGAGCACGGCGCGTTCCAGCTCTACGACGGCATCGTCATTCAGGCATCAACCCTCGTTCAGTGGGTTACCGAGATACGCAATCAAACCAAATACCTCCCCGTTTGGATTATCCTCGATCATTGTCGTCCCGAACCACCTGTATCGCCAACCCCCGAGATCAAGGGGGATGACATATATGTGCTTTGGGCATGTTCTCCTGGACAATCAGCAGGGACTATCAGGATCGGCGACAATCTCCCGTCCTCAAACCTTCTCCAGGCGCTTTTTCTTGCTATGGACGAGATACTGAGGAACCCCAGTGAGCCATCCAACAACCTGCTAAACTATATCGATGAGTGGATGCTTCGGATTGTCCGCATTACTCGTGGAGTAATCTGTGATAGAAAGGAGTGTCCGGTACCCTGGAATGCTTGCTCATGCCTGTTGTGTGCGTCTGGTGGACACTGTCGCCATTCAATACACTCTACACCCGATCATCCAGCGCAGAACGTTGTTGGGGTTTTCTGGGGGTCGGAGGTACGTCTTGTCTTCTTTACATCGATATCTTGCTCACATGTCTGAAACGATTAGGGAGATGCTGTCGATACGGCCAAGTTTTTAAAATTGGCCCGCCCAGTACTAGACCGGTTTGTTATCCAAATCGAACAAATCGCAGACGATATTAGAGCTAATATATGGTTTCGCAAATACGTGAGTGCTTTCCGTTTGTTTGTCTCTGCCTTGTTCCGATGACAAAGCAAAATGTTTGTTTATTTTAGAATGATCTCAACGAAAGGAACTTCCCTCCACTAGCGGCATGGCGTGGCAAAAGGCCTCAGATAGTTGTTGCTGTGGCGCCTACCCACCCTCAAGGTTGACACTGGCCTCCTCTTCGCAATAATTAAATTATTGGATCAGTCCTCGTGGAATTCCCCTTCCTCATTCTATCTATTCCTTCAGTTTCGGCCAAAAAGGTTTTGCGAAACGGCTTCCTAATGTTATCCCTGGCTCCGACTGGATCTATGCTTGGCTAGGCGTTATTCTTGGTAATATCGGATACCGAACAGGAAACCACATGAGCGGTCTCTATAAAACGCTTGATGCAGCTACTGGACGCGCGAATGGACTTCATGGCGCTCATGACCCGCACTGAGGAGTACCGGTAGGCTGGTTGCCCGGCGCCGTGTCTCCTGCGCTCTTGTCCGAGCTATGAGAACTGCGAGCACGAGGACGTTCGCTCGAAAGATACAAATCCACTTGACTATCCTCGCGTCCAATCAACGGCCGTTATAGCGGTCGTATCTACTCTTACCATTGTTCTACACTTGCTTTACACAATCTCGCATTGGTTCTACCACCATCCTCCACCTACCAAACTCGTGCACTGTGCTCCTTTCCCTAGCTGCTGCCCGAACGTGTTGTCGGTTGTCCAAGGCGCTACCTCATTGAACCAAACAATTACACCTACGGGTGCCCTACTTCCGCACGAATAGTTGCCTTCTGCAGAGTCCATGACACCGACGCGTGAGTCAATCTCCACCCTGCAAGTTAACGGGTAATCTAATTATATTTATGCCATGCAGATCAGGTACTGTCG
>JANWGL010000905.1:742-20733 GCA_025200755.1 Ceratobasidium sp. C01
TTCATCTGATGGAACCCATCGGCTCCCTCTTGGGTGAGATACAAAAGGCCGCACAAAGAATCAAAACGCACAAGACTTATCGAATACTTGTGAGTACGCGTGCTCGTCTCTTCAGCATTGCGTCACTGACGCCAACCCAAATAGGATAGCGAGGGCAATTACACGTGGTCGACACTGTGGTCGATCTTATGGGCGATTGCCTACTCAATCCTGGCTTCGATTGCGGCTTCGATTGTAGGCTTCGTTCACAACTTGTCTTTGAATCAACCAGACCCGGCCCCTGGGTCTGCCCCTGCCCTGATAGGACCACCAGCTAACTTGTCGGCTCAGCGCGGTAGAGCTGGCGCCGTCGCGGAGGCTCTGCCTGTGTCGGTCTAGCACGGAGCTCATGTTTGGTCGAGTATACGGACGAGACATTCCTCGACGTTTGACTCCTACTTTCGGCCTTGCTTACAGTCTGAAACGAGGGATCACTGAGTGCGTAGTCAACGCGAAAGGCGGGCTCTGTAGAGGTTGAAACAACTAAAGATCAATAGCATGTAAGATTGAACAATGATATTGCTATAAACCAACTGGAATTAGAATTTTGCGTATACATATTCAGAGTTATACCAGGGTGAAAAGTAGCACGACCCGCCTCAAAAGATGACTCAACGTGCTTTTCAACGCGAACCGAACACGGTCACATCTGCGCATGAGAATAAAATTGAAGTTTCGATCACGCAGTTCCGGTTATGTATATTACTGTTGTGCTGCGAACGAGTGCGAAAAGGTTGGTTTGGGGCGTTAATTCTCGCTCGCAACGCGGTGCGCGTTGGGTAGACCGGCAGCGATGTCACGTAGGACACGATCATTCCCCTGCTCACAAGCTCTTTGGTCCCTCTATACTTTCCCTTTCTCCTCTCCATACCGCAGTCTTGGCTTGGTCAATATCTTCGCGTGGCGTGAGTAAGAATCGAGTTTCACGAGATAAATGTTCGTATCTTTGGCTAGACCAAAACGAGGCGCGTGCGACAATTCCACATTTCAGGATGCGATCCCCCGCAGTCTCCGATCTATCCAAGCCCTTAAAGATCATAGCTCGAGGCTCTGACGTGAAGTCGACCTCGTCTGCTGCGATGAACTTATCGTTGCTGAGTGTGAGCCGTGCTCCTACCTTTGGCCGCAACCCAACCGTGTCATCAGCCGACCAGGCCAGGAAGATCTCTCCGATCGGTTTGTTTTAGTTCTTCTTGTGAACTGGGAACGCAGGTTGATGAAATCCCGCCTGTTCAGGACAGCGTGCTGCTTCGTTAGATCAAACAATTGCTTCCGCAAGTGACCTGCCTCCGAGCGAGCAGTCATCCACCGCAGAGTCTGCGATATCAACACGTGAGTAAATAGCTAGATTGCCAGCCAACAGTTAATTCAATAACGTTCTTTATGCAGATCAGGTTCCCCCAGATGTGCGGACTAAATCGACTCTCCCTAGTGTCGACCCTGCGGGTGGAATATTGACTCTTGCGTCGTTGAGGAGTGGTTTTGGATGTAAGCGTGGCGCACGTGCTGGAGTGGCACAGGGTAACGGATCTGGTGTGTGCAACGTTAAACTTGTTTGTATTGCACCGCATCGCTAACCTAGCTCGCTCATAACCAGAGGCATGTCCGCCTTGTCACACCCATCAAAAGTCTACTGGCGACTCTCCTCCATTGAAGAATGTGGAATCGGCACCTCAGCGTGACGGCGAAGCGCCAGGTGTCCCGACCGCGACCGCTAGTCACCCTACACCCGATACCAGTATTCCACTGAAGAAAAGCTTTGTCGGTCATGGCGGTGTTTCTACTCCCGTCAAGATCTCTTTGCTGGTCATACCACTCGACTGGTCCCACGACGAAAAGAGGTTTCAGTTGCCTGGAGTGAGAGAACATCTCGAATGGATCAAGTCGCTATTTTCTGGCCTAGATTCCACCGCGACCCTGCACACGCTCGTCCTCCCCAGCGACAATTACAACCCGAAAGCCACTATTTATTTGAAAATCCTAGAGATGTTCTGGGTCGCTTCCTCCGACACAGTCATTATCCTCTACCTCAGCGGTCATGGAAAGGGCAACTCGTTCCTACTTTATAACTCTGACTCAATCGATACCACACAACTCGTCCGATGGATCAACAATATACGCAGGAAGACGGGCAAGCATCTTACCGTCTGTATCCTTTTCGATCACTGCCGGAATGGGTCATCCCATCCGCCTCCCATCCATACCAGGGAAGACATACATATCCTTTGGGCATGCTTATTTGGACAGCAAGCTGTAGAATTTCGAATAGCAGGGGATGATGGTGCCAAAATGCCGCGCTCCAACCTCCTAAAGGCAATCTGTCTCCTAGTGGATGAACTCCAAGCGGACGAAGTGTGCGCCAGTCCCATCGCTTCTGTCCACTGCTTTCTGTCTTGGGTCGACTATTATCTGGGCTTAGTGGTGCACATGATGCGCGCCAGACGGTGTAAAAGGATGGGGTGCTCGCCCGCATGCGTTTTTTGCTCATGTCCAAACTACAATCATTGCAATCATGAAGATGCTCCCTTTGGACACCCAAATGAGACATATCTTCGCATTCAGAATCCCGATGGCATGCTCGGAGAGGCCGAAGTACGTGAAACGCGTCCTGCTATGAGCCTCTACTTTACTAAATGCTCTCCCAATAATAGACCTGTGTGTGCATATATGAGCTGCGCGACCTGGTCGGGCAAGTCCCGATCTTTGGCCAGGTGCAAGAGACCGCAGAGATAATTAAGAAATATATATACGTAAGCACACGACCGTCTCTTTGAGGTTCCACTACTAACACCAACCCGAACTGGAACCACCCCTCGACGCTGTGGTTGATGCTATATTTGGCTGTCTTTTAATTCCGGACCCGATGCTGCACTCCCCTCGCTCCTTCCAGCAAGATCAGGCCAACCCGGCAACCAGGGCCACTTCAAGCCTTGTAGGGCCGCCTGGCGGGAGAAACGCCTTCCGGCCGGCCGATTTGACAGTGCGCCGTGGTAGGGACGTCGGTGCCGTCGCTATTGAGCACCTCCCTTTGCCGATGTAACAAGCTGCTCATGCTGATAGCTAGTAGGTCTGAGCGGTGCTGTTGCTGTAAACTGACTTTGAAAATTGAATTTTATGTGCCATACGTAGTTGAAGTTACGCTGGGGTAAAGGGGAGCATAAAATGCCTCGGATGATGGCTCAAGGTATCTTTACGCATGGACTAAAGCCGCAATCAATCTTGCGGCGCGTAAGAATATTTGATGGTTCGATTGTACAACACCGGTTCTGTCTCCTCCTCGTTCTGCAGAGCACGCAGAAGCAGAGAAAAGGTCAATTAATTCATCAAACACTCATCTTTGAGTGCACCTTTAGCCGTACAGTATTTAAGTTGTCCAAAGATCCCCGCACAAACGGGAATTGTGTCTTCGCGTCGCACGTGACATCCACTTTCGTCCTTCTTGATTCTCCCTTCCCGACCTCTCTGCGCTGCCTGCTCTCTAATCAGACCCGGTCACTGTATGCGCAGTCTGGCTTAGGTTTTGGCGCTTTATAAATCAATAAAACGCGTAACATGTGATACTGTAGATGGATGATCCCACATGACTTCAAAATGGGGGAGCCTCGAGGCCGTCACTTTAATTGATAATAGAGTCGGGGCCAGACGTGAAGCCAGCTCATCGCCCCTTTCCTCCTGGTCGTCGCCGTAATGAAATTGGTGCTGAGGTTGCTTGCCATGCTGGCTGCAGAGGTTTCTGCGGCCCCTACCTTTCATTCACAGTTTCCTACCCATATCCACAACCCAACTGATCCAGCCACGTTAAGCTGTAATGATAGTTCTTCGCAATCACCTTTATCGCAGTTAGCAAACGAGAGACTGATCTACGGGACAGTCGCTGTAATCATCATCTTTGTTGGCATCGTCTTCTACTTG
Organism: Ceratobasidium sp. C01; assembly: GCA_025200755.1. Classification (NCBI taxonomy): domain Eukaryota; kingdom Fungi; phylum Basidiomycota; class Agaricomycetes; order Cantharellales; family Ceratobasidiaceae; genus Ceratobasidium; species Ceratobasidium sp. C01. The sequence continues at coordinate 4,694 of JANWGL010000905.1, forward strand.
GTGTACCCAGTCATACCCTGGTCCCGCGACCAACTTTCGCCTCCCGAGCCCGTGCACCATGTCGCTACCTCTGGTCGCACCCCAACCGTGTCGGCGGCCGTCGATGTCAGAAAGCCCTCTCCGATAGGTTTGTTGTAGCTCTTTTTGTCAATTGAGAGCGCATGCTAAGAAAACCTTGCTCGTTTAGCACAGCGTGCTGCTTCATTGGACCAAGCAGTTGCTTCCACAAGTAACGTGCCTCTGCACGAACAATCGGTCGTCACAGAGTCGGCAACGTCAGCGCGTGAGTAAATACCTTGTCTGCAAGTCAACAGATTTGAGTTTATGGTTGTTATGTTATGTAGGTCAGATCCTCTTGGTCGTGTCAACGAAATCTGTCTCCTCGTCGAGTGTTGACGGAGCGAATGGCTTTACGAGTGCAACACTACAATCTCAGGGCGCGTGCAACTTCCGTCGACGAGGCGTTGGAGTGGCGCAAGTCTACGAACCTGGTGAGTGTAGCTCAACCCGATACGCTTTGCGCGACACCACTAATCTGGCTCGTGGCTTATTATTTGCCTCCCGCTCAGGATCAGACGCGCTTTGTCCACCTTGCTCCGATGACCACCACTGGGTTACCGATAGTTCCTCCCCATCCGAAAACGTCGAATCGGTGTCCCAGAGCGACAATGAAGTACCATCTTCCTCGGCCTCGTCTTCCAGCCACCTCGTCTCCGGTGCGCCCGCTCCGCTAATGGGAGGTCTTATGGGTATCTCTAGAGTCTGTGTGATTACTGGGGTCTGGTTTTTGGCCATAGCACTCGACTGGTCTCACCACGCGGCGTCCTTGCCTGGGGTGAAAGCCGATCTAGAGTGGCTCGAGTGGGCGTTCCGCGATTCTAATACTATCATGGCCTTACATACTCTCGCCCTTGCCTTCAACGATCCCGATCCCAAAGGCACGATCCGCCAAAGAATATTAGAGATGTTCAGCGCGGCTTGCCTCGGCACAGTTATCACGCTTCACCTTAACGGACATGGAAGAGACAACTCATTCTTGCTCTACGACGGCAGCCTTATTGATGCCGCGCAACTCATCCAGTGGATCTCAGAAATACGCCTGGAGACGAAGAAGAACCTTACCGTCTGCATCCTTTTCGATCACTGCCAGTTTGACTCACCCGCCCCACCTCCGATCCACTTAGGCGAAGACATTCATATTGTTTGGGCGTGCTCTCCCGGTCAAGGAGCGGCGGATTTTCGAATGGCTGGCGACGACGGAGACAGAATCCCGCGCTCGAACCTGCTCAAGGCGATGTGTCTTCTGGTGGCGGAAATACGCAATCGTCCCGTCGGCCCTGTCCATTGTTTTATGTTCTGGATTCGCTACTGCATGGACTCGTTAGTGCGCATAATGCGCGCTGAGGAGTGCAGGATGAATAACTGCCTGCGACCGTGCGTGGTTTGCGCATGCCCGAGCTACCATCACTGCGTACATCAAATTACTCGTTTGAGACACACAGTGGAAGAATCGTACCCACGTGTTCAAAACCCAGACGGGATGATTGGAGGGGATGAGGCATGTGAAACTCAGGCTGCTATGATCGCCTGCTTTGCTGACTATTCTCCCCAACGAACAGGCCTGTGTATGCATATACAGATTATTCTACTTAGTCGAGCCCGTCGCGAACTCGTTCTTTAACCGAATCCAAGAGACCGCAGACAGAATCAAGACACACAAGACGTTCCGAATACTCGTAAGTGTACGCGCGTCTCTTTGGCATTGCATTACTAACGCCCATCTAAATAGGGTAATAGAGGCGGCTATACCTGGCCAACGCTATGGTCGATTCGATGGGCGATTGTCCGTTCGGTGCTAGGTTCGATCGTGGGCACGATTGCAGGCCTCATTCCCTACTCGTCCTCAAACCAACCAGACCCGACCCCTGGATTCGCCCCGTGTCCGACGGGACTGCCTGGCGAGAGCAATATCTTCCAGCCAGTTAATTTGTCAGTGCACCGCGGTGGACAAGTCGGCGCCGTTGCTGTTGAGCACCTGCCTGTGCCACTTTAACTAGCCGTTCACGCTCTGCACGAGTGGTGGCGTTCCTGGCTGTGGTCTTATCTCGTCTAACAAGATCTTCAATTGCCCAATGTATTTATTGCTGTTTTGGTTCTTCTACAATCAAGCAGCACGTCTCCACTCAAACTCTAGCCACGCGCCACGAATTATACGAAGGCTAAAGCGCTCTGAGTCATGAATTAGCGCTTGTCAAACAACGAATAACTTAGGCGTCATCAGGGCCAAATGCGATATAGCCTTTGTTCGGGACCGGGAAAAACGCCCCATCCGACCTGACCAATACAGTAACCATGTTCACCCGTTGCCCTAATCTCTCACTCCTAGTTTTTTGCATCCTGTAGTCTCCCTCGTCCGCTTCTAGTAATCACCACTGCACCACGCTTAACGCTTACCGTGTTACCTACACTCACCTCGTATATGAGCGGCGTTGCTCTCCCACGAGCAGCTCAGAGCAGGGGTTGTAGGGGAGCAGTCGTAGCAGCGGCTCCGCCTGGAGCGCTGCTAATCGATGGTCTGTCGTTAGTTTTTCGTGAACTCAGATCGTTGCGTTGACAAAGCCTACTCGTTCAGAACAGCACGGTGGTCAAGAGGCCGTCCATGGGAATCCCAAGTCGTCGTTCCCATCGACGCGCCTACCGGCAGAAGGCGAGTGAATTGCCCGATGCAAGTCAGTAGATTTAATTTAAACGGGATTATTTCACGTTTATCCAGGGCCAACGGGTGCCGACTTTCGATCAAATTCCCTTCCCGAAGCCAACTCTTCGAGAGGATCGACGCTGGGGGTACGGGGTCGCGATCATGGCGTCCATCAAAGCCTGGAAGCTACGAATGGATCGGGTGAGTGAAGCGTCAGATCGGATCGTGCATCTAGAACGACGCTGATTTGGGCTTTGGCACACCCCGATGATCGTACACAGTCACCGGGCAAAACATATCTATTCCCCAACACCCCCCGAGTTTCGACCCAATCGTTGCTAGTGGTTCGTTATCGGAGAGGGCCGAATCGATACGATACACTGGCGGCGACAAACCCTCTTTGTCACAACCGTCTACCAGCCAGCCAACACCCAACACGTCCACCTCGTTGGTCCGGAGTGCTGCCATTCCCCGCACTCATACTTTCTCGATCCTTCTCATAGTACCTAATGGGGCTCACGACAGCAACTTTTACTTGCCAAGCGTATCGCGCTGGCTCGAAAAAATTTGCCCTAGTTTGAAGTTATTCGTCACTCTCCAGGTGCTCACCGAAGCAACTCACGACGCTATACGATTGAGGATCCTGGAGATGTATGAAAATGCTCACCCTAATACGGTCGTTATCGTCCACTTGAATGGGCACGGACGGAACGGTTTGTTCTGGCTTGACGGTGAAATCATCCTTGACCCAAAGGCTATTATCGAGTGGGTCACTGCCATCCGAAGGAGAACGGGAAAATATCTGCCTGTTTGGATTTTCTGTGATCACTGTCTGAATGGGTTGTCCGGGCAGCCGCGTATCGATTTAGGCCAGGATGTCCATATTATAGGGACGTCCATGCCCAGTCAAGGATCCGCGGACACCATAACGGGCGACGAGCTCGAACGCATTGTTATCGGTCGCCGCCGCTCAAACATGTTGTCGATGGTTCAGGCCAAACCGGCCTCCCCCTTGGGTTAGTTATAGCGCTTCTCGCAAACTAAGAACTTCGCTAACAAGTCCTCGCACGTTTAGACACCCACGCTGCCTCGCTGGATCAAACCATTGCTTCTGCGGAGAATCCGCCCCCGTACGGATTGTCGCTTACCACAAAGTTAGTGATGGGAGGATGTGAGTAAACCCTGCACTACAGGCCAGCAGTGAATTTAATATTCTTTATGCCATGTAGATCGGATTCTCTCGAGAGCGTGGGCAAAGTCAGCTCTGTCTGGTGATGTCCCTACGGATGAAACACCGACTCCCGCGTCAAGGAACAGAAGCAGCCAGTGCAGCTTCTTTCGGCGAAATGCCGTGGTGGCGCAGGGTGGCGTGTCTGGTTCTGGTGAGCCCTCTAGTTGACTTGTCTATATTGTACCGCATCGCTTACATCCAGTAGGGTCAGAGACACGTTGCTCGCCTTGTTTAGACGCCCATAAGGGAACTACCATCGACCCCTCTCCATCAGGAAACGCCGAATTTGCACCCCAAAGCGGCAACGAAACACTAGCTGCTCCGACTGCGACTGGTAGCCACCCTACGTCTGGTACCCGCACCACCCTGCTGAAAAGTCTTAACGGTCGTGGTGGTATTTCTGTGCCCGCTGCAATCGTTTTGCTGATCATAGCACTCGACTGGCCGGACGGCAAAGGGAACCCCCAATTGCCTGGAGTAAAAGACGATCTCGAATGGGTGAAGTGGCTATTTTCTGGCTCCGACCCCACCATGACCCTACATACACTCACAACCGCGTCCCATGACGAAATTATCCGCTCGAAGATCCAGGAACTGTTCGAAAAGGCTCTCGACAACACGGTTGTGGCTCTCTACCTCAATGGGCATGGAGAGGGTAACTTGTTCCGGCTCTACAACTACGGTGGAATCGATGCCGCGAAACTGGTCGAGTGGATTGCAGATATCCGCAAACGTACGAAGAAGAATCTGAGCGTCTATATCGTTCTCGATCACTGCCGGTTTGAGGCCTCTGGTCCGCCCTCCATCCCTACAAGTGAGGATATACACATTCTCTGGGCATGTCTCCCTGGGCAGCGAGCTGCAGATTTCGGAATGAGAGGCCACGACGAAATTAAAATCCCTCGCTCTAATCTTCTCAAGGCGATCTGTCTCCTAGTAGCCGAAATGCGCACTCCTACCGCCGGTTCCGTCCATTGCTTTATGTCCCGGCTCAGCGATTGCATGAACCTGGTGGTATTCATGATGCGCGCCGAGGAGTGTAGGATGACAGGGTGCTCGTCAGCATGCTTGATTTGCTCGTGTCCAAATTACCATAGTTGCCAACATGAAGACACTCGCTCGAGACACCCACTTGAGCTAGCGTACCCCCGAGGCCAGGATGCTGACGGGATGCTCGGAGGGATTGAGGTATGTGAAGCACGTTCCATTAAGAGTGTCTACTTTACTAAATGATTTCTCCGATACGTAGACTTGTGTGTGCATACACCGACTAATGCGGCTTCTCGACCCCATTGGAAATTTGTTCTTGGGCCGCTTGCATGAGGTCGCAGAGAGAATCAAGGAGCACAGACTGTATCAGAAGCTCGTAAGTGCACCCGCCTCCTCTAGTTTTTGCTACCAACACTAACCTGAGCTGAAATTACACTTGGTCGACGCCATGGTTGGTTGTCTTTTTAATTCCGGACTCGATGCTATACCTCGCTCTTTCCTTGCACTAGAATCAACTAGACCTGGCCAATGGATTCGCTTCAAGCAGGGTGGAATTACCAGGGAAGAATGATACCTCTTAGCCTGTTAACGTGTCGGTGCCCCGTGGCAAGGCCGTTAGCGTTAAAGGTCGGCGGGTAATAACCCCCGCCAATCTAACAATCTGTTTGCGTTCGGTCAAGTACGCGAACGGCGGCGCACCTGGCGACTGTTTTGTTTCGTTCACGCAGGATATCTGATTCACGATGTAAATATCTACTGCTCCACGTTTTTGATTTGTTGAACAATCAAACAGCATATCTCCACTCGAGCTCTAGCCCCACAACAAGAGCCCCCGAGGGGGTCTACGGTGACGAATCTGCGTCTTTCGCACAAAAGAGAGCGGCGTTTAGAGCTGCACACAATTGTAGCAGCGGAAGTGCGCGTTCGTCCCATCTACCCTGTCCATTATTCCATGTTCTGGACGCGCTCTTGGTCCGATCGTGGGTACAATTGCAGGCTTCATTCCCTACTTGTCCTCGAACCAACCAGACCCGACCACTGGATTTGTCCCGTGCCCAACAGGTCCACCTGGCGAAAGCAATACTTTCCAGCCGATTAACTTACCGGTACAGCGTGGTGGGCAAGTCGGCGCCGTCGCTGTTGGGCAGCGACCTTCGCCACTCACACCCGGCCGAGTGGTGGCGCTCTTGGCGGTTTTATTTCATCCCCCAATAATTTTTGACCGCCCAATGTATCTTATCTATTGCTGTCTTAGTTTCTTCAACAATGAAACAGCTCATCCCCACTCGAGCTCTGGCCATGCACCACGAATTGCAGGACTGCTTCAGTAAGGGACCAAGGCTGTGTCTATCAGACTTTCAGACAACCAATAATCGACATCAGAACCCGGCGGGTTTACATAATCGGACATAACCTTTGCAGTGGCCGTAGCCTCGTGAGCAGCTCGTTTTCGCCAAGCGTTTGTGCCTGGCACCGAAACGTCTGGGAGCACCTTGTACTTAAATCTGAACTTGTCAAGAGACCGAGCTGACCACCAGGCGTTCACCGCCGCGAGCCCGTAGAAACGCACGATATATCCCAAAAAAACGAGTATATGCAGGGTGCAGGACGATATGAGTGCCCTTGGCATTTTGCCTAATTTCTTTGATGCCTAAACATGTATCCAGTAGTCATAATCAAGGACAAATACGCGTCCCCCATGTTCAAAAGGTCCACAAAAATATGATGTGCATGGAAGTCCAATATAAGCCTCAGCGCGCTGCTGAGACGGCCAATGAGTCAAAAGGCACTGCTCGAAGCGACTCGGATGACCGGGCGATATATCACTCGCGAGGCTTGGCGTTAATTTACGCGTCAAATCACTTCAATATGGACTGCAAAATGTGTACGCCAGAGTAAACGTAATACATTAGATTATTCGGACACCTTTTCCGAGTTGAAACCCAACAGACCCGTATACTAAGCAAAATAACACTTCAATATATTTATGTTGGACATGATATTGATTAAGAATCGCCTTAGGTCTCTGAACCGAAGTGCCTGCCATATTTTATATGCATACAAGGTATATGTGACGAGTAGAAAGAGCGGGATTCGTTAGTTTGTTCCATTCGTTCCGCACAGCATGTTGAGGAGTAACTAAAACCGCAGTTTGCCCAGGTGACTCTGCTCCCGTCAATAAAAAATTGTCGCGTGTAGGATTCAGAACGGGTGACCAGATAATGGCTAGATCCTCCGATGTGCACTGGCCGTACCTTGCTGGGTGCAAGATGGCCTACCAACCTGGATCCCTGCTCCGAAGCTGTTGCGTCAATAGCACAACTGTGGTGGCTTGACTTGTTTCTGTTTGAGACATTCCAAAATGAGATATCTGCGGTGACTCTTACTTTAAGTGAAAACCCGGAGAGCAGCCATTGGCGCAAAAGGTGCCGCCACTCGCGGTTCATGGATCCCCCATGGATCGGGCAAACGGAGTTAATAATTTGCCAATGCTGGCGGCTCGTGTCCACCAAATATTTACATATTAGATGCGACAGCAAGGTCTGTGGCCCGGTTGCGGGCCGCTTCTAGTCTTGTAATCTGGAATGAGATTTAGTTATCATGGATGAGACCAATAGAAAAGGCACAGCCGCACGGCCTAATAGCTAACGCACTCTATGGCATGGCACCTGAGCTTACCCGAGCTTGGTCCAAATGGCCATAGGGACTAATACTTCCACTGTATCTGGGCGCCTTTTGGTGGGCGGGTTCCGCTTACGCGTCTCTAGAAAGCTGATTCGCCGAGCGTAGAAGCTGTGGGTGGACTTGAACAACAGGGAATAATATCGGCATATCAATTGAGCGCTGTGTAGCAACGGTAAGGCTGTTTGTTCCTGTTGAGCAATAAAAAGATTGATTGATCATATCATACTGTTATTTATAGATGTGCTTAGCCACAAGCCACAAAGGACGCCGCATAGCCTCAGTAAAACTAGATTCAAGATTTGGTTCGCGTACGATATATGCATCAAGGAAAATAACGCGTCGCACGTGACTTTCTCTTCTGGTTCACCATTTGAACATACTACGTCAACTCGGAGGTTAAAGCGCAGGCAAGACGAGATCTTAGGTGGACAGGAAACAGAAGCCGGGTACATATAATATATATTTATGTGCTGGGTTAAAGTGGAAGCGATGCACGGATAGAGTTGAGGACCTACACGTGACCTCTGCCCACTTGTCCTTGACATCTTCTGTGCCCGCGTACACTCTTGGCCCTCTCTGCACTGCTTAGCCTCCCTTGTATGCACACTCGGGCCGCTGGCCGCGTGTGCGAATTCAATGTGCAACGATTCCGTTTCTCCAATAGGTAGCCCGACGAGCGTGATCGGCTTCTCAAGAGGCAAACTTCGCTCGGCCACACCAGTCGCATTTCCTACCTAGGACAATTCCGCATTTCCTGAATGCAGTCCTTTGGATATTTACTTGATTTATTTTGTTACTTAAGTATGATGCTGAAGCACCAGGTGAGGTCAACCCCCCGCACTCGTTTCTTGATCATCCTCGCGACAAACATGTTGTCGCTGACTCCGCATCTTATACTCGCGGCAGAGGCTTCTAAGACTGCTTCTACCATCACCCCACAGTATTCCATCCATGTACATAACGTGGCCGGCCCGGTCACGTTGAACTTCGACAGTCCTCCCTCATTTCTGCCGTCGAATGCTAGACTGGGTCGAGGAACAATCGTCCTGCTTGTTATCTCCGTGCTCGTTGTTCAATATTTGCTGTACACAGTCTTGCAGTGGCTCCGCGACCACCTTTCATTCACTGAGCATGCGCTCCGTGTTGCTACACCTGGCCGTCGCACAAACCTGTTGTCAGGAGTCCAGGCTCGACCGATCTCACCCATAGGTTTGTTGTAGTTTTTGCGAACTAGGGGCGTGCGCTAACAAGGGTTCGTTCATTTAGAAAAATACGCCGCTTCATTTGGCACGCTAGCTGCTTCCGCAGACGTCCAACCTCCACGCGAATCATCAAGTACCTCGGAGCCTACGACTCTTGCGCGTGAGTAAATTCCCAAATCACAGGTCAATAGCCAAATTAACACCGGCGACGTCGAGTAGATCAGGTACCCTCGGATGTGCGGACAAAATCAACCCCCTTGCCTCGGGCACGTGTTGGCCTTGCGAGTGGAACGCCCATTCGTGCGTGGATAAATTGTTTCAGCCCATATGCCTCTCGTCGGCGACGCGCTGAGGTAGCGTGCTGTGACACGTCTAGTGAGTGCAGCTTTTGAATCCGTGTCGGGCTACGGCACTAATTCACATTGTGACCTACAACTTAGGATCGGAGGCATGCTGCCAATCTTGTTCCGACAGTCACCACCAAATCACCAGCGATTCCTCCTCGTCTCAAGGCGCCGAATTAGCATCTCAGAGCGGCGATGGGGTATCATCTGCTTCGACATTGTCTCCTGGCCACGTACCTGATACCCCTATTGCGCCGAGAGGACGTCGTGCCGGTCTCTCCACTGTCCATCCGATCGTTGCATTCTCTTTTTTAGTCGTAGCACTCGACTGGTCCCACGACGCAGGGGCCCCATTGCCTGGAGTGACATATGATCTTAAATGGATCAAGTGGTTATTTCTAGGCACTATCGCAACCCTGCGCACCCTCGTCCCCGCCATTGACGATGACAATCCTCGAAACACCGTCCGCCTAGAAATCCTAGAGATGTTCAGAGCCGCTGGTCGCAGCACAGTTATTGTCCTTTACTTCAACGGGCATAGCGATGGCAGCTCGTTCCTACTCTATGACCGGCGGAGTGTGATTGATGCCACGCAACTCATCCAGTGGATCGCCGAAATACGCTTAGAGACGAGGAAACACCTTACCGTTTGCATCCTTTTTGACCACTGTCGGCCTAATTCATTCGTCCTGCCTCCCATCCATGTTCAGGAGAACATACATATCCTTTGGGCATGCTCACCTGGTCAACTAGCCGCGGACTTTCGGATGCCTGGCGACGGCGGAGCCATAATCCCACGCTCCAACCTGATCAAGGTGCTTTGTCTCCTCGCGGATGAAGCACCCACCCTTCCCGTCGGCACTGTCCATTGCTTTATGTTTTGGATCAATTATTGGATGGACTTAATGACGCGCATCATGCGCGCCGAGGAGTGTAGACTGGCAAGATGCTTGCGGCCGTGCGTTGTTTGCCCGTGCTCAAGCCGCCTTTTTTGCAAGCATCCAGTCACTTGCTTGAGACACACGGCGAAGGAAACATACCCTCGTGCCCAGAATCCAGGCGGGATAGTTAGAGAGGCAGAGGTATGTAAAACTCGTCCTGCTGTATGCGCGTACTCTGCTAACATTCTCCCTAACGGACAGGCCTGTGCATGCATACACAAATTGTTTCATCTGATCGAGCCTACGATTCTGGATCGAATGCGGGAGACCGCGCGGAGAATCAAGAATCATCCGACCTCTCAAATGATTGTAAGTGTGTCCCTTCTCTTCGGTATTCAACCGTTGACACAGACTCGAACAGGATGACAATGGCAACTTCACCTTGCTAACGCTGTTGTCGATTCGACGGTCGATTCTATGGGTATTTATCCGTTCAATTCCAGGCTCGATCACGCTCTTCTTGAGCCAGAACCAAGGAGACTACATATGGTCGATTATATGGCCAATTGTCTATTCGATTCTGGGTTCAATCATAGGCTCGATCGCGGGCTTCACTCCCAACTCGCCCCGGAACCAGCCAGACTCGGTCACCGGATCCGTTCCTATCTCAATGGGGCTGCCTGACGAGGGCAATACCTTCAAACTCACTAAGTTGCCGGGGCCGCGTAGTGGGCGGGTCGGTGCCGTCGCTGTTGAGCAGCTGCCTTCGCAGCTCCAACAAGCTGTTCCCTCTCTCGATATTTTTTAACCGCTCAATGTACCCAATACTGTTTTAGTCCCCTCAGCAATCAATGGTATTATATAAGCAGATATAACCTTTGCTCGAGACCGAGAGAAGCTAAATTATCGGTGCGACCTAGTAGGGTTGGCGCCGCAGTTGTAGAGCCCTTGCTTGTGTCGATTTAGTAGGCTGCTCTCGCCCAGAGAAGTACACGAATGCGGTCTTCCTCGACCTTTGAAGCTTGCTTGCAATCTGAAATGAGCAATCGCTGCGCGCGGTGTCGGTAGAAAAGGCGGGGCTGTTTATTGAAGATAAGACGAACTGAGGCTGGTAGCAATTCGGAATGAGTGATGATGTTAGCACCATCCAGCTCAGAGCTAGACTTAAGCATTCTGCGTAATTGGAGTTATTGGGATAAAGAGTAGCACGGCCTGCCTTAAATGACGGTTTAACGCTCAGCGTGAACCGAATCAGACCAAACTTGTGCTTGAGAATTAAATGGAGATTTTGATCGCGTATTTCTGGTTGGGTCTCTCCCCGTTGTACTTGTACAGTACCACAACCAACGCTGCGAAACCCAGGAGTGGCGTGCATAGCACGTGACCTTTCCCGCTTACCGGCTCTTCGGCTTTTTGATCCTGTGAGTTCTACCCCACTCTCCCTCCCCTCGTACTTTCTTTCCGACCCTCTGTACCGCTTAACCTCAACATTTGACTTGGTCCTTATACACGCGAGTTGACCGATGCCTTTACATCGCGTAAATGCAAAACTGTGTACCAAACGACAGATGACTACGTCATTTGTCCAGGCCAAGAAACAAGGTCACGCCGGTCACCACGATTTTGTGTTTCTCGAATACCATAATGCGGTTCTGAGCACGAGGCCCGATGTAAGGTCAATCCCGCCCACTGCGACGAGTCTATTGTCGCCATGCTGGCTGCAGACGTGTCTGCTGCTCCTGTCATCCTTCTACAATGCCCTATTCATCTTCAAATTCAATGTGACCGGGCCGGCCACGTTATGAACGTTCTTTCCTCGCAACTACCCCCCTCATCGCGGCCGTGCGACGAGGGATTGAGCCAAGCAACAGCGGTTGTAGCGGTCATATCCGCTCTTATCATCGTCTTCTACTTGGTTTACCCGACGCCATGCTGGTTCTACCGCCGTCCGCCATCTACTGAGCGCGTGGGCCGCCGCCCACACGTGTCGTCGGTAGTCCAAGCTGGAACGACCATCTTAGGTTAGTTGTAGCTCTTCTTGTGAACTGAGTGCGCGTGCTAACAAACCCTCGCTCATTCAGAACCAGGTGCTGCCTCATTGGGCCAAGCAATTGCCCCCTCATGTGATCCACCTCCGCGCAATCCATTATTCACCGTAAAGTCTACGACACCAGCGCGTGAGTAAATATCTAACCTGCGACACATCAGTTAATTCAATTCAGATTTGTCACAGATCGGATTCTCTCGGATGTACAAACAAAATCGACTCCGTCGCCCACCGTTGATTCTCCAAGTGAACCACCTGCTCCTGCGTCCGGAAAGTCTTACAGCCGATGTACCCGAACCGCACGCGCTGGAGTGACGCAGGGTAACGAGCCCGGTGTGTGCAGTGTTAGGCTTATTCGACTCATCACGGCGCTAACCTGGCCTACGTGGCTTGCCACTTGACCCTCACTTAGGACCACAGGCGTATTGTCCACCTTGCCCCGATGCCCACCAAGAGACTGGCGACCCCCCTCCATCAGAAAACGTTGCATCGGTACCCCAGAGCGGCGATGAAGAGCCATCCGCCCCAGTCTCGTCTCCTGGCCACCTCGCACCCGACGTGCAGGCCTCGCTGATGGGAAGTTTTATCGGTCTTCCTGAGCTGCGTACGATTACTGGGATCCAGATGTTAGCCACGGGGCTCGACTGGTCTCACGCTGCAAAGGGGTCCCGACTGCTTGGAGTGAGAGAGGATCTCGAATGGCTGGAATCGCGATTCCTTGACCTCGGCTCGGCTGCAACTCTGCACACGCTCGGCCCAACCATTGGCGACTTCAACCATGCTGTCGATGCTCTCGGCCCTGTCACTGACGCTCTCGGCCCCAGGGATGCTATCCGCTCGAAAATCCGAGAAATGTTCATGGCCGCCAACCTCGGCACGGTCATCGTCCTTTACTTTACCGGACATGGTGTCAACAATTCACTTCTGCTCTACAACTACACTCTACTTGATGCCGCGCAACTCATTCGGTGGATCGTCGACATACGCAAGGAGACGGGCAAGCACCTTACCGTCTGTATCCTTTTCGATCACTGCCAGTCCGATTCAGATAATCCCCCTGCGATCAGTCCCAGCAAGGACATCCATATTCTTTGGGCGTGCTCCCCTGGCCAACTGGCCGCGGATTTTCGGATGTCCGGCAAAAAGGGAGCTAAGATCCCTCGCTCCAACCTACTCAAGGCGCTTTGCCTCCTAGTGGGCGAGATGCGGGCCGGTTCTACTGGCCCTGTTCACTGCTTCATGTGCCGGCTCAACTATTTGATGAGTTCGGTGGTACGCACGATGCGCGCCGAGGAGTGTAGAATGACAAGGTGCTTGCGGCCGTGCGTCGTTTGCTCGTGCTCGAGCTACCGTAGTTGCGTGCATCGGGCTACTCTCTTGAGACACCCAATTGAGCAAGCGTTTCCACGTGTTCAAAATCCAGACGGGTTGATCGAAGGGGTTGAGGTACGCAAAACATGTTCTGTTACGAGTTATTACTTTACTAAATGTTCTCGTCGATAACAGGCTTGTGTGTGCGTGTACACACTACGCGATCTCATCGAGCCTGTCGTAGGTCCAATTTTAGATCAGCTGCAGGAGATCGCAGGGATAATTATCGATCATCCGACCTCCCGAATGCTCGTAAGTGCATACCCGCCTCTTTGATATTTCACTGCTGATACTAACTCGAGCAGGATGACAATGACAACTTCACCTTGCTAACACTGTCGTCGATTCTATGGTCGATCCTATGGTTTTTTGTCCGTTCACTTCCGGACTCGGTCACCTCACTCTCCTTGCGCCGAAGCCAGCCAGACCCGGCCACTGGGTCCCCTCCAAGCCCGAAGGGCCTACCAGGCGAGAACAATACCTTTCAGCCGACCGACTTACCTGTGCGCCGCGGTGGGAAGGAGGGCGCTGAGCAGCGGTCCTCATGAGCTGTTCATACCCGGCGACGTACAGAGTACAGAATGGCGGGGCTGTTTCATTTGTCAACAGTATTTAGCTACCCCAATGCATCTATTGTGGATTTCTCTAGCGCCACGCTCCGTACTGTGGGGTTGCGTCAAGGCACCCTCGGTCATGAGTCCACGCCTATTGGACGAAAACCAGCATCGGAGGGTGCATGAAAACAATTGCCAGGGCTCCCGCACCGCATTCACAGAGCACCATGTGCGAGGAGATACATATTTTCCATACACTCCGCATATTTCCCGGAGAATTCGTGACATGTGGAAGCGTGCGGGGTGTCTTTACGACGCGATGAAGGCGTGTTTTCTCAAATAGGCAAATACAATCGGCGATGGGATGGATGTTTCACGTGTTTCCATCGGTGGAACTCCAAGGCAGAACAAGCATCACCCGTGTTCTATGGAAGATTCTGTAAACGGTTATTATTCCTTAATTACGACGTACGATGTTTCATCTCTCGATATAAACACTACTCTCGCTGGTGCCGACACACGCCATCTCCTCCCTAACATCTTCTACTATGTTGGCTGCGCCCGCTTCATACGCGGCCGCTGGCGGCCTCCCAGAACAACTTCGACAGTGTCCAAGTTCTATCTCGGATAGCTTGATCTGCATACACGACACGACCGGACAAGCCACCGTCAACATCCATTATTTTCCTTCTTCGACACCAACTTCAGCCGAATCGTTAAATGTGCGAATGGATAGCCGCGTCATCGCTGTCGTTTTCATTGCTATTATCTGCGTTTATCAAGTTTTAAACGTATTTTGGCGTTGGTCGTCTGATCACAACACAACTCTCGCGTCCACACAGTCCACCCGCGCCGGTCGCAGTGCAGCAGTTGCAGGAGGATTCCAGTCTAGCACTGCGTCAATCGCTGGTATGTTGTTGATATTCTCGTCACTGGGATCGCCACGTTGACAAAATCCCATCCACTAGAGCAACGCGCTCTCTCGACCGCAGACAAGAGCGTTGGGTCATTGCTCTCAACGGAGTCTTTGATACCAGAAGGTGAATAGACCATCATAATACAAATCGACGGACTTGATTTACCATTTCATGTCGATCCAGGACCGCCTAGTGTTGATCCCGGGCGAAATTCCTCGCGTGGTGCTACCCTCTCAATAGTATCTACATCGGTGGGACCCAACGACGACCGTTCTGTATACCATCAACTAGGTCGCGTGGCCCAAAATAATAAGGAATCAAGTCAGTAAAACGCCATATTATCTTGTACACTTGTGATGATATTGACCTGGTTCTTCAACACTTGCATAGTCATCCGGCCAAATACACCTTTTTCCAGACATTATCGGAGCATTCACCAGGTCGTTGCCGGTAGCCTGTTATCGGAGAGCATCGAGCCGACAGGCAACGTGGTCCCCTCCTCGACACATCCCGTCACTAGCCAGACAACGTCCAACAAGCGCAGCTCGTTGATCAAGAGCTTTGTTGGAGCTCCAGTTGGTTTCCGCATCCTTGCTTTCTCCATTCTTGTCGTAGCACCTTGCGGTCCCACCAACAATGACTCCGACTCGCCAGGCGTACGACACGATATCAAATGGTTCGAAAAACTCTGTTTTGGCCTCGACCCATTCCTCGCCCTCCACTAGGGCACAGTTTTTAAGTATTTGTTTGTAACATGTGTTTGTAACAACGTGTTTGTAACATGTTAGTAACGCCCGGAGACATTTTTCCGAAATTCGGCTTGTTCTAAACATTTGCGCAAGTCGGTTCGGGCATCCCGAGGACCCAATCAACCCCCGCAAATCGATTGGAATTTTTGGTGCGCAGTCACTATATCCCACAGAATGACTGACACTTTTTTGCTGCGCACCTGGCTGCGCACCTGCCATTCCTTTCAGCAGATATGGCATTCGCTTAATCTACGAGATGGGATGTCAGCCAAAGTAGTTTCAGCAGTGCGGCTTGGCACACCTTTTCGCATTAGTTTAGCCCGCATGTATCCGCTTAATCAAACGGAAATCGATATAAAAAGCCTGGAATC
>JANWGL010000909.1:0-13917 GCA_025200755.1 Ceratobasidium sp. C01
GCTCCTTGGTGCTTCTTTGCACGACGTCTAAGAGGACAAAGTAGTTCACGTCAATATTTAAGACACACGAATTGGCCGTCTGATGCTTACCCTCTCCGCTTGCCGCAACCGCAGCATCCACAAGCGATAGCGCTAGCACCGATCACTCCGAACCAAAGCACGACGGCGGCGGCCAAAGTCATCCATGCCGCATTACCAAATGAAACGGTTAAGGATCCCTTGGTGGCCTCTTCGACCTTAGCCCGCGCGATAGGTATAAGAACAACTAAAATTGTTGCCATGTTAGATACGGACAAGCGGTAAGCAGGCGGAAAGAGCAGCATACCGTCGATCACGAACACGATTGTTGTTGACACTGCTGCCAGAATCACGGCAACCAAGGAGATCACATTCAATGATCGTTTGGGGTTCCAGGTAGTGATCAGGGAAGCTAGGAGAGACACGAACGCCAGTCCGCAAGCTAATAATAGTTGGAATGATAAGTCAAATGTATATTTATAGCGTTTATGTTGACTGACCGATAGGATGAAGCACTAGAATGCCCATTAGAGCTTTGAGGGCGATCTTAGCCAAACCAACTTGCCCGCTGCAAAACCATGAACGCGTCAGACCATTTGATGCCCAGCGGTTTCAAGAAAACGTGGACGTACGTAAGTTCTAAGACCGCATCGTCCACCGTGTATCCTAGTTTAGGCGCCGTGCACATCCCAGTGTTGTCCCAAGTCGCGCCGGACGACCTGAAAGTTATGTTTATGAGTCATGTATCTTTTGGATAGGAACACAAACGCGCGTACCCGAATTTATACGCGCCTAAACACATCCCCCAAACCCCGAATCGGATGCTAGTAGCAACACTGGTTTGAATGGGTAACGCTGCCTTCGATTTAACCTCTAGAATATAAATAGTCTTGATAATAGGAAGTGAGAGTGAGACTAGCAGTAGCAAAAGCCATGCTAAACAGAGCCAGTAGACCCAACTCAATCAGTAAAGCGCGTCGTTGATGTTGCCGGATTGGCAACAGGACAAAGGAACTCACCCGAAAATAATAGAAATGGCACGATAAATCGAGTTTTATACATCTTCTCTACCGAGGTATTTACTCTAGAGGGAGAGGGGGGGAGACTAGCGAGATATTCGAACGTCAAGAAGCAGGTCTAATCTTAAGGCTCGGCAGAAAGAGGAGGGGGTAAAAAATCCGCCGTCGAGTGGCTCCGCTTCAAATAAGAATTTGGGGCTGGCGACCACGGGATATGACGTCTTCGCGATTCAATCGAGCTTGCAGAAACCCAGCTGATAGCACAACTGTAGGTTCCAGACCCAGAGCTTCGTTGGGGGATGATAGTGGGGCCTTGGTGGTGGAAAGGCCGAGTTGGAGTTGAGGAAACAGAAGCGTGGTAGGGCGGTGCTGCAGCCAGGGACCATTTGTATTGGCAATGGCGGGATTTACCAACGCTCGGCAAAGGAGTTTCTCGGACAATGTGCGCCTTGCATCTCGTAAGGCTCTCTTTGAACATTTGCCTCCCTCACATTTCGAACACTGTCCGTTGAGTCTTCAAGAAGAAATGGAAGTTGAGTCTGCGTCCTTGAATTGGAAATGCATCAGGCGATCAGGTGATCGCGATTCGGCGTTGTTTAGGCGCCCGGACGACTGGCCAGGTCCCCTGGCTCGGAGGCCGGAAACCAAGTGGCTACTCGACGATTTGGGCAAAGTAACTTAATTTACGGTGCTGATGGAGATGTATAAAAGCTGCGTTCTCGGAGAGGTTTTTGCATCATTTCCCTCCGCTCATATTGCACGAACTTGCTCACCAACGCTTGACTACATGCATTTCGCCGGCATAAACGTTACTATCACTGATAGTCAGGCTCTTAACGTCCTGTCCTGGACAACCGCCATTCTATGGTTCCGTATCTCGCTCCCCGATCCCAAATTCCGAGAGCTGGCTAACCGTGAAACCGGTCCAGTCAAGAGCATGCCCCCCAATGGGCAAGGTCTACTGGTATCAAAGATAGCTAGTTACTCGGTGTTTGTTCCTATGGGCGTGTTCGTACTATCACTACCCATCACTCTTTTCGCTACCCCTAAGTGGCTCGCTCTGGCAAGCTTGCCCCCGATTAGCTCCCGCGAACTATATGTTGGCTTGAGAGTGGCCGCGTGCGCAGGGACGTTTGTGGGCACCGCGATGGGGAAGGCAGTCTTCCGACACCTTGGCGCGCAGCTAGGAATGATCGGAGTAAGTCATGATCTATACTTTATTCCATATGCTTAATCTGGAACGTCCCTATTAGATTCGTGAGCGACCAAAGGTCGTCAAAACAGGACCGTACGCCGTCGTCCGCCATCCAGGATACAGGTTTGTGTGAAGCTTTTATAGCACATACCATATATCCTAATCATCTACATGGTTTTCAGTATCGTCCTGGCTCAGCAACTTCTATTCGTGGTGAGTTGCATCGTGTTCATATCAGCATATATTCAGGCTCATTTGGTTTTACTACAAGTCAATGTTCTGGAACTGGACTTTTGCTATCGCGTTTGTTGTTTCAGCCGCGTCATACGGCATTAAGATACCAATAGAGGTATGATTTAGGTGCACTTAGCTTCTAATCGTGGGCACTTAATTCCCTTTCGCCCAGGAAAAGGTCATGGGGGAAAGCGATGAAATAGGAGATGCATATAGGCAGTACAAAAAGGAGGTTCCCTATCGCGTAATTCCCTATATCTGGTAGACGCATGTACTCTAAAATTGGCTTCGTGGAGGGAAAAGCTTTTTGTTTTACGTTCGCTCCCAGTTAGAAGCACCAACTATGCGTGTGCGACGTAGGGTATTAAATTTGACAAAGAAGCTTCATGCAAGTTCGTCAATTTGTGCACCCGGGTAGCTACCCGGAGTCTTGGCCATTTCCTTCTCCAAGAGTCTCTCGTACTGCCAACCCCAGTCCTCCCAAACTCGGTAGGTCCAAAATCGCCTGGATTGGGGGGATTAGATAATTCATTTCAGTGTCATTTAGCAAAACCAAATATTTGACATACACAGAATAGCTTGTGATCCAACCCTGCTGCTCGATTGCGACTCGCGATATCTGGCAATCGGGGTCGCTCGATACGCTAAAGAATCCCCAGAAGTTACTTGGGTCGTTTGAATGGATGTCGTGGTGGAAGTATAAGCCACCTGTAAGTCTAATTACGGACTCCACCCAAACATGTAGCTTCACGGTATAACTAAGATTCTCGCCTGCGTGTGTTGGAGTCAGTCTTTCGCTCAATGAAATCAAAACAGCTGAAACCTCACAGAAAGCAATGGTGTCCAATGGTACGCCGTGATGCTGAGATAACTCTTGAGCTTTGGTAACAATACCTTTCCAGTCAGAGCCGCACAAGCTCCTCTCAAGAAAGCAAAGGTGGATACTGAAGCTAGCATGGTCATTCCGGTGAAATGATGACAAGTCGTAGCTGCAAGAACGACAAAAATACGTTATTTGAACTGATGGAACAACTAGGGGCGTACGTATACCACTCCGCCCTATGCGTCTGAATTGGATCTATGGTTATCGGGAGGCTATCTGTCCGATGAATGATGTAGCATTGTGTAATACCCTGACCTCGGACGCTGTAAGTTAGAATAGTATCCTAAGCTGAAGCGACCCACCTGACTTTTCTTGGCCCAACACCTATCGAACACCATCCATGGATATTTAGCGCTCTGATCAACAGCACAGAAATCCCCAGGACGAATTGTGAAAGACGGCGCGCTCTCTGATATGGGTGAAGCTGATTCTCCTGGTGGAATTACACCCGAATCAGCAGCTATCCCGGCGAGCTGCAGGATAGTAAAAGCGGCGCCTAGACTGTAGCAGCGTTTGAGAAACGTCTGAAGGCGCCGTTGGTCATAACAATAGTTGAAACGAAAGGTGGCCAGCAACAAATCTACCACAGGATCCATCTCGCAAGTTGATCTGCAGAATGTTTCAGTCATCAATGCCTCAGCACATGTTAAAGTATAAATAGTTTGGCCATTCTACAAAGTTTCGTATCGCGCTTACCGGATGGACAACCGTTCCGACCAACGAACTTGATGGTAGCACCGTCACATGTCCGTCAACTGTAACCGTTATAGTTTCAGCGTACTACAAAAATGGCGCATTAACTTTCTTCTAAGTGGGTAAAACCGAACGTGCTGACCAGGTATCCATACGCTTCGTAAACAGACTTTGGTGCAGCAGATTCTAGTCAATTATGCATAATCCGGGTGGTCTTAATTGTTAGTTAACTTACACAGATTCCCTCAAACTTGAAATGTATACTCAATCAGTGATGATACAATACCAGAGTATAAATGCGTACAAATCTTGCAAGGGCGGGGCCTGAGGTAGACTGCGATAGGAATTGCTCAATTGGGGTTCCACCTATACAGTTTCAGCCAAATACTGCTACATTAGAAACGACGGGGGCGTACTAGCTAGATCTCACTTGTAACCACGATAAAGCCATCCAACCCACGATATCCTTGCGTAACCCCGGCCAACGCAGCTACGTTCGGGTGTCTAAAAACAACATGTCAGGGAGCCGCCCTCTAAGTAACGATGGCGAATAGCGGGTAGAAAATCAAAACCTACAATATCCGTGAGATGTATGCGAGCTCTTCTTCCACGAACTGTGCAGTAGCTTAAGCCCAATAGGTCGACAATGCCGAACAATTCACCCACTATAGACATACTATCATCAGAGCGTGGCATAAATCGCTTATAGGCCACGGCCAGCTTCCCAAGTCGACCTGTACAATGACTTGTAGTAAAAGCTTTGTGTAAGGTAAGGTGATGCTGAGGGAAATATTCCGTCTGATTGGCAACCTCATAGCTAGGAATAACGGGAAGCTGTGTGAAGCTCAGTCGATGCCGTAGGTCGAGAGATTGTAGCCTATTCACCTTATTCTCATTTGGTCGGGAAATAAATCGTTCAATCTTGTTCTGCTGCTGGGCCAAGAGTTGCAGCTTGTAGTGTAGACAATAAGCACCTGTGGGATCATGATATTCTAGGGCTGACGCACCGTGGCGGTTTCAATAATGCTATCGATCTTGAAATCTAGCTCCTCCCATAACGCTAGTTTGCGTTGTGCTTGTAATATCCCCAATCGCGAACTGCATTTTACGGCTGCCTCAAAACGGTCCTGAACGTCGCATAACTGACTATAGCGTGGCTATAATTCACGTGTTTTTTTCGTGTTCATGTGGGCAACACACCTATTTAGTTCCACGCAGTCGTCTAACTTTGTTGCACATCCAATGAGGGCCTCAAGTCGGGTAGCAAGTAAAGCTTGCTTTTCATCTTCGTATTTCAGCTCCTAGTAGTTAGGATGCTTGTCAAAAATGCTCGATTAGTGTGAGGCAAAACAACCAACCCTCAAGCGTCTAACTAGACCAACTGTGATGCTCTCTAGCTCAGGTACCCCTGGCAAGGGTAAGATACTTCTGAGTGTCTTCATATCAGACAAGTACTACAGAAGGTTAACCCGAAGATAACTAAGAACGTCAAAACTTGAGAGGCTAAGTGTCCTTCTCCGCGGCAACCTACCACGAATCTACCCCTCAACAATTAAGTTTCTCGACCTTCTTGAGTATTTCTAAATGTGAACGATTTATTGCTACAGTATTGAGAGTTCGAGTACAGAGAATGATGGGCAGGTCGTGGTGGTAAAAAGACGCGTGAGCAAAGTCAACCCGCTTACCTCATACACGCGGGCCAACGCACCGCACACAGCGCTAGTCCAAACAATCACCATCTCTGCCAATTCGTCCGCCCGCCGCGTCTAACGGACGCTAGGTGGCCCAGCACGACCTCACATGTGCAGTTAGTTGGCTCTCTCGCCACTCAGTCACCTTATTGACTTGGCCGGGTCGTTCGGTATCAAGACGCCAGTTGAGGTATAGGTTTTGTTTCCAGCCATAGATCCTTAGTTGATGTTTGTCTATGAAGAGATCGTGGAAGGGAGCAGTGGAATCAGAGACGCATATAGGCAGTATAAGAGAGAAGTTCCCCATCACGTAATTCCGTCGTTCTGAAAGCACACCGAGAACTCCAAAGTCAAAGCTTATTTCACCTAAGTTTACCCTTAGTCATAGACGTAAGACTATCTGCCTTTTATGTTTAAGCGCCGTAGTAAGCGCTGACCACGACTGTCCGGGTCCTCTCCCTCGGAGGCCGTAGGATAGGTGGCCACTCCACAGGCCACCCAGCGGACACGGCGGGCGATCCTGTCAAAAATGTATAAAACGCAGCCCGGATGCCTCGTCTACTACCCATCCCCTCACAGTTCATACATTCCAACTTCTTCAAAACTACTCATGTATCTCGCCGGCATTAACCTCCCCATTACTGAAACGCAAGCGCTGAATGCGCTCTCATGGGCCTCAACTATCGTATGGTTCCGCGCCTGTCTTCCTGACTCTGGGTTCCGAGCTCGCGCCGACAAGGAGGCTGGTCCGATAAAGACGATGCCCCCGGGCAAACAAGGACAAATGGTTTCAGCCGTTCATGGTCTGGGATTGTTCATCCCAATGGGAGCGTTCGTTCTTTCCTTGCCACTGGCCAAGTTTGGCAACCCTGGCTGGCTTGCTAGGACTAGTCTTCCGACCTTGGAGTCACACGAGCTTTATGTGGGCTTGAGGGTGGCTGGATGCGTCGGGGCTTTTGCGGGAGCGGCGATAGCAAAGCTTCTGTATAAGCATCTCGGCTATCAATGGGGAGCGATTGGAGTGAGTTTTTTCTTGTCTTGTCCGTTGTGCTAGATATTGATCAGCATACACAGGTTCGCGAGCGACCCAAACTAGTCAAGACGGGGCCGTATGCCGTTGTCCGCCACCCTGGATACAGGTGGGTCAGAACCACCGGTCATGTTTTCATTTGACTCAGCATGCTACATCTTAGCTTGGCTATGATTCAAGAGCTTTTCTTTATGGTGAGTCACAAGCTGTGTAGCTATATGCGAGCACTCGAACCTATACCGATTTGTTTGAAGCCTATGTTTTGGAACTGGGTATTTGCCCCTGGATTTGTGGTTATGGCAATTGCGTTTGCTATCAAAATGCCGATGGAGGTTCGTGTTTCAGACCAAGTTTTCCCGGGAATTTTCTAACCTTGGGCACACAGGAAAAAGTCATCGAAGAGAACAAGGAGATAGGAGATGGATATAAGCAGTATAAGAAGGAGGTACCATACCGTGTCCTTCCGTACATCTGGTAGGCGTGGACGGTCTCACGGCTAAACTTGAATGTATTCTATGGCCTATGGCCGAAGGCTTGTTGCCCGATTTCATCCTGCGATATGGGAGCTTGTATTAATTTTCCGCGAAGTGTTGGGAGTGTATGCCTCAGAACGAAACAAGGGACACCTCCACTGCATGCGGGTAACGGTCCAAGAGTAAATTCATAAAGGAGCGCGATGACAGCAAAGGAAATTAATCGGAAGGTCCAACCCCGATGACCACGTGATTATGTTTGTTTGAACGTCAGGGTCCGCGCAGAGCCAAAATCTACGTCTGAGCGTTTGAAGATCTCACAACCTTACTCCTCACCTCAACCACCCCCTCCCTCCTGCCTGCCTCATGTACGTTTTCATCATTATATTCATGTCTAACTGATGTATTAATCTCGCCCCTTATCGCTCGTGTGCAGTCCTCATGGCCGCCAGGAAAGCAGCCGCGACCGAGTCCAAGACTGCCGCCGCCAAAAAGGCTACCGAGCCCAAAGCCAGGGCTGCACCGACAAGAACCCCTTCCTTGCGTGCAGCTGCAGCTGCGAAGGAAACCAAAGCCGTCAAGGCTCCCGCAGCGAAGCCTGCACCACCCAAAACTAACGGCAAACCCGCTCCCACGCGCGGTCGCAAACGTGCTTCCCAGGACGATGCTGAGGTCCCTCGTACGAAAGCCGCGAAGAAGTCCAAGTCCGATTCCCCTGCTACCACTGATACCCGCGCCGAGTCACCTCTCTCAGAGGCGGAGGAGGCGTCCAAACCCAAGGCGAATGGTGTCAAGAAGACTGCTAGCAAGAGCAAAGCTGAACCGGCGCCCAAGAAAGCCCCTGTTGTTCGCAAGCCACGCGTTGTTGGCCCCACTTTGAACTCCCTTCCTGTTGTTCCCGAACACCCTCGGCCCGCCTATCAGATGCTAATTTTTGGCAACGGAGACTCGTCACAATTTGGGATGGGGCCTGACGCCACTGGAGAGTACCCCCGCCCGCGAATGCAAAAGTTCTTCAAGAACGCTTCCGACGAGGGAAAGCTTGGTGGAGAGGGCGCGGGGATTGAATCGATTGCGGCTGGGGGCTTGCACACGCTTGTTGTTGATGAGGCTGGCAAGGTATGTCTAACTTGTGCTTCAACATGTTACAATAGCTGATTTATTTTCAACAGCTCTGGACATGGGGCACCAACGACGATGGCGCTCTCGGCCGTATGGTTGAAGGGCCTGACCCAGAAGACCCCACGAAGACTATCGAGAGCGACGTCGCTGAGTCGACACCCACTGTTCTCAAGACCCTCCAAGACGAGGAGTTCCGAGCGGTTTCTATTGCCGCTGGAAACAATGTCAGCGTCGCGCTCAGCTCAGAGGGCCAGTTGAGAGCATGGGGATCATTTAGGGTATGTCAATCGCGCACGTGTTGAACCTGTTCTGACCGAGCTCCAACAGTCCAACGAGGGTGCCTTTGGATTTGACGGTACACCAGGATCCGCCCGCATCCAATATCTTCCTACTGCCCTCGCCGCACTCACGAAGGATGTTTTCGTGCAAATTGCTTGCGGCGGGGACCACTGCCTTGCTCTTACATCGACAGGATTTGTGTATGTCTGGGGTACCGGAGAGCAGTTCCAACTTGGCCGTAGGGTCTTGGAGCGTCATAAGAAACACGGTATGTTCTGACCTGTGCTCACAGATAACGTTCCACACTCATCAGTCATTGTGTAGGTCTTCATCCCGAAAAGCTTCACTTGCGCAACATCGTCTCTATCGGATGCGGCGCTTACCACTCGTTTGCTATCGATAAGGACGGGATCGTTTACGCCTGGGGGCTCAACGTGAAACGACAATGTGGAATTCCCGGCGCGGAAGACCAGATCTTACAGCCTACCCCTGTGCCTGCTCTTCATCCCGACGAACTTGGACATGGTGCGCGTGTCATTCAGGCCACCGGTGGAAACCACCACTCCCTGTTTGTGACCAGCGACGGTCGGGTATATGGTTGCGGCAACCTCACCGATTCTCAACTGGGTTTGGGGCCGGACCATCCAGCTGTTGTCGACGTTGAAGACGACGACGAAGCCAAATTCGCGTTGTCCGAGCCTGTCTTGATTCCATTCCCTCCTCCGCCTACCGCCAACAAGCTTGACCCCGATGTCGGAACCTATGCCGAGGCCTCTGTGTACCCACCGCGCACTGCTATCGCGCGCGTCAGCGCCGGGACAGATTATTCTCTTGCTGTCTCGAAAGCTGGCCACGTCTACAGCTGGGGAGACGGTCAAAGCTGTGAGCTTGGATTGACGGTCGAGGGAGACGACGAGGAGAGCGTTGTTCAACAAAAGACGCCGAAACGTATCATCTGGAAAAATGTGGACAACTGGTTCGTCCAGGATGCCGGGGCCGGAGGCCAACATTGCGTCCTATTAGTCCGCAAGATCGAGGAATAAGCGGTGATACCTGGTGCTGGCTGAACTCGTTGGGTAGGCAGGTCAGCGTGATCTGGTCGCCTAACTTGGGGAGGGAATGGGGTAAACGTCAGGGTGTGTTCATGGATTTGGACTTGGATTCATTTGTTTCGTTTTGATTTGTTGTTTGCGTCATCACTTACTTATACGATTAGAGCATGTACTTCCCTGTCTCTATGTCAATCTTGTACACTACACTACATTCCCAATACTTGCTTTTACCGGGTTCGAGTTGGCGCTTGGCGAACAGGAGACATGTGCTGGCAACAAAGAATAGTCAGAAAGTCTGGCAAAAGCGCCCAAAGCGCTGTCACGTGATATACTTTGCCTCAGTGGCTTACCTTGCCCTCTCGTCTACGAACAACACTTGGCTCGCTGGTCGAACATGGAAACGCATATAGACTTACCGCCGGCGCTTCGTGTGTTTTGCATACCTGAACTCGCGCAAATAATCTATGAGATGATGGGAAGACATACCAAAGCCATCCTAATGCGTGTCTGCCGCCGGCTCCTCAACAGCGTTGCGCCATCCGTCTGGAATTTTATTAGAGACCCATCTGTGTTGTTCGGGCTTCTCCCTGGAGTCATGGTCGTACCAAATAGACACGGTTCCTCCCATCCCGAAGTGAGCGGTTAAATCGTCATTTCAAGTAGGTATTGGACTGACGGAGTAGCATTTTAGACCATACGCCTACCAGACATAGTAGATTTGACACGATTCAATTTCTATGCACTTCAAGTTAGATCCATTCTAATATCTTCAGATTATAGATATAAATACGAGAACTGGGAGGGTCTCTATTTTGTCTCCCGATCAACTACCTTGCTACCGAACCTATCAAGAATCTTTTTCACGAATTATACTTGGGACCAGCGCTTTGCCATGTGGATATCCATGTTCTTCTCTCCCTCTCTGAAATCCGTCTTGTGCGCTAGCCAACGATGGATCTCGCCATCGCTTCGGGAAGACACTTGGCTGGAATTGAGGCAAGCCTCGGGGCTTCTCTGCATTGCCACACGTATTTGTCCGACCCTCAAATCACTTGATTTCTACCCCTCACCTCTCCCATACGACAAGCCTCCAGATTCAATGCGTCGCTTCTTGGCCGATTTTTATTGCTCCCTCAGATCCTTCGTCTATCTCCGAGAACTCTCCACCAACAGTATAGTTCTTGAGCACCAGGGCCTTTCAGCTCTCGGCGAACTTCCCGCTCTCGAAACTTTGTCAATTTATCCTTGTTCATATAATGAGACTATTAGTGGTCTAACATTACGGGAGGACGCGTTCCCTACTCTTCGGCGTTTAAACCTGCAAATGATGAACGTGGACAGCATGGTTGAGTTATGTGGGTTGAAGCAATTAGTGCGGCAGCTCACAACACTAGGAGTCCTCTCCCAACCTGTTCGGCACTACTCCATGCTGCCGGGCCTTAGATTAGACAAGCCGCTATCTGTGCTAGCCAAGAATAACTCAACATTGACTAGCCTATTGATCGGCAATGGCCGCTCTTACTCGGGTGATCCTCTTGAAATCGATCCCGAACTTCTTCAGCAGCTCCGAAATTTCCCTCTCAAGAAAATTGTTATATCAATGCATAAATTCTTATCAGGATCAGCTCTCCAAGATGTCCTCAAAGCGCTACCTCATGTGGAAGAACTTACTTGGGATCGTATTTTCCAGCTCAAGGAGCTGCGCCAGTTTCATGCAAAACTTCCTAACCTCCGTGTTCTTGAAATCTGTGTTGACTTTGCGTCCGTTCAATGGCTTGGCGAAACCCCTTTCGAGATCCCTCATAACCAATCACTCGCACAATTGTCATTTAAAAGTCGCTTTGAACTAGTGGCAAAACAAAAAGATCTAGCTAAACCGGTAGCAAAGTACGTGTTAGTCGTTCAAGTAGTCAAAGTGGGACTGACTCGTCTCCCGGGTTTGGATAGAATCTTTCATACTTTGTGGCCAAATGTTATATGTTTCCCGGAGTCCAACCTTGGAAACCTTTTCTTGTCAGATGGCGAAACGGGCAGTCATCTCATCAACATGGAATTGCTCGCACTCAGGGAAAAGCCCACCCTCGGATGACGCTCAAAGGGGCAAGAACCTGAGCGACATAAATGGTTCATTCAACTGCTGAATCTTATATGTCTATATTTCTTTCTTGTGCTGATCTTGTTGGACAGGGTTGGTCGCTTTACGAACGAAACGGACAACCAGAATTGGTACTTGTTGATGTCATTTATACAAACGACCACGGGTGTTTTAGTTGAATTCATTATCCGCTTGTTAAGTCGCCATTGCACTTTTAACCCCTGAAAAACAGCAAGCGAGCCATGTCCTATTCAACCGAAGCAACTTGATCTGTGAATTTAGGTTATTGCTCACAAGCCCGCCCGTAGCTATATTTTGCTCTCGGCCTATTACCCCATTAAATTACCGTACGAGAATGGTAGGCAACAAGCTAGAGGGCTTGATTCCGAGTAACCTCCCCCGCGCATACACGGGGAGACTACCGGCAAAGTTCATAGCTATATGCGCACGTATGAAAGCGCCGCGAAGCGCACAAGATCCAGTGGCACAGAGATCGAATCCAGCAGCGTCAACGATGTCAGTCCTGGTGGTCCCATAACTTTGAGAGCCTTGACACTTGCATCTGCGAGATCTTCGACTGACTTGCTCCGCTTAAATTAGCATAGAGCCACGTACGACTTGCGGAAATGACTATGAGTCGTAGGCGCATCAAGTCATTTACGAGCCTTCTTCACTCCGCGGTAGTCGAGCTCCACCCCGGACGTCCGGTGGGGAAGACCATTCGTTCATTATATCATAAGATGGCCACATCTACAGCTAGGGAAGTGACCCAATTAGAGAACTTGGGTTGGCAATTGAAGATAATGATGAGGAGTGCGTGATATAATAGAAGGTGCTGAAACATGTCAGATGCGGACAATTGACTCGTTCGGGATTGAAGGACAAGATTGCGTCCTATTGGTATAAGAAGTTAGGAAATAAGTAATAATAACTTCTTGCGTTTTCAGAGCCTGTTTGGTGGGCGGGTCAGCGTGAGCTGTTGACCTAGCTTGGGGAGGGAACGGGCTGAGCGTTCGGGTGTGATGAAGGTTTTAGACAATGGATTCATTTGACTTGTTTTGATTTTTTGATTTGCTTCGTCACTTACTTACAAGATCAGAGTACGCACTCTCCTGTCTTTATCTCAATCTTGTACACTACAATATAAGCTCAATACTAGGTTTTACTGGGTGCGAGTTGGTGCTTGGTGAACCCTGCAATGGGTCAGGTGTCATAACCTGGATTCGTGCCTCCCGTATACACCACTTGACTTGCCACTTTACTTCCTGGCTGAAACATGGAAGCTCGTAGAGATTTACCGCCTATGCTTTCTGTCTTTCGAATATATGAGCTAGCACGGCTGATCTGCATCTTGATGAGAAGACACGAACAAACTATTTTAATGCGCGTCTGTCGTTAGCTTCACGTCAGCGTCGCGACATTTGTCTGGGATGGTGTTATGGGTCTGTCTACGGTGTTTGAGCTTCTCCTCGGAGCTGACGGATTAGATTATTCTCGGACCGGAGTGAGTAATTGAACCATTGTTTCAAATAGATGATCGGTTTCTAATGTAATAACATTTTAGTCCATGCACCCACCAGCCGGATGTACCATATGTTCATAACCTAAAGTACAAAACAATTGGAACAAAAGCACTCAATTCTACACATAGGCGAGGCACGTGAGCTTGGAGCTGTTATCAACTAAATTAGTTCTGCGTAGTCCGTGCCGTAGTATGGTACTACAGGAGGGTCTGGGCTTTTGCTGATGAAGCCTCTAGGGCCAACACTTTTCGCTGCTATGCCTCTGCTTCTGGGAGTTCCTTGGGTTAGACGTGTCTATGGCCCACGTCCGAGTGTGTACGAGACGCTTAGCGATTCGCTCCCCTCTCGAGTGGGAGTGTTGAGTGAGTGCATCAGCAAAACTGACATTGTCTCCATAGATGCTATGGAGCAGGGGGTAAGCTGATTGTGCTATGGCTGCTACATAGTGCTACATAGCACTACAGAGCAGTTTCCTTTTTGGGAAAATTAAGATTTTTGTTTTTTTATTCCAAGAACATTTCCTTTTTTGGAAATTTGAAATTAAACTGTCCTTTTTGGGAAAAACTAATTAATCTACCCAAAACAGTATTTCTGGGTGCATTTTGGGATG
>JANWGL010000911.1:0-10834 GCA_025200755.1 Ceratobasidium sp. C01
TGAGGATAGTGACAGTGATGGTGACGCCGGTCGACCGATGCCAGGGAGCTTTGATTGGGGAACCGCGTCGCGGAATCGTCGTTCTCGCGCCTCGACGCAGAACAAGACGGGTACGAGCACCGACGATTCACCTGCTCCCCAGCCTGTATCTGCTTCACCTCCCTCATCACTTCCCGAAGGGTTCGCAGCTCGCCTAGCGCGCATGCGTATTGCTCTCGTCGGTTCATGATCTCATCTCTCTTTTATATGTGATGTTGTGTCTGTGGAATGGGTAGCCGTCGCTGGTCGGTAGTCGCTTTCTATGCTTCTTTTTATGCTTTCTTGGTTCTTTCATGATTTAATCCTTACGATATAGTACTGAAGTTCCTGTTTGTATGCTTCGGGTGCGTTATAAACGTCATAGTCATGGGTATCAGTCACGTGCAAGATCACCAAGCCTCGCATACGTCCTCCTTAAACGTGGTAGGCGTGCGGCGTAAATTCACCAGCAGAAATCCCTCTGGACTCTCACTGGCTGTCGTTCAAGCGTTCTCGCCACCCAGACGCACGAATCTTGTTTTGCGAATTCCCAAAGTTGGTGTGAAGACGTGTCATAGAGGCACACGCGTCCACACGTTCCACTCTTCTCGTTTAATTTCGACCCCCTGGCACTCCGCGAGGCGTTGCTCTCTCACTTCTAGTAACCTGGATCTTTTTTTTTATTTCCACCTGACCTGCCGTAGCGTGGCTGTCGTTTTGACGCGCCACGGCGCTAAAGGCGTCTGAAACCCCGTTGACTCTCCGCATGGGTATTGTTGAGACATTCTGTATGAACAATACTCTGTCACTGCTCTCGTACTTGAAGTTTCTCTGACTATACGTCAGTTCGCCCTTCTACATATCGCCCCAAATCAACAAGGCGATTACAAGGATTAATCTTTATATGTCTCGCCCTAACACTCGCACTCCTAAGTATTATAGAGATACTCGTCTTATCCCTTCTGCTGACCTCCCTACCACACCTTAACTGCCACTAAGCGAAACCCCTACGCATATGCCCCATCGCTCAACTTGTTCTAGTAGGGCAGGCTTTCAGTCTGCGCCTCTCCGGCCCGGGTGCCAGTAGGCGTTCTTACATGGACATCGTTACCTTGGATATCCGTAGTGATTCCCTCGGTCCGATGGATATTGAAGAGAAGAATAACGACTACCCTGAGTAATTTAGCGTACGTTCTGGTTATTAATTCGACCCATTCATCAGGTCCGCCATCCCCCATGTTCACTTTGCGTGTCTCTAGTGACTCAGCTCTCGCGGTGCAGCGTGTAACAGACCGATTTGAGCATCATCGCGAAGGCTCGATTCCAAATCTTGGGAGCTGTGGAACATCCGCGTCTGCGCATATATGCGACAATTATATCGGTTTATCTCGTTAGGAGGCGTATTTCCTTACCATGGTTGGGTCGGGTGTAGTTTAAAAGCCAGGGCGCTTTATTTAAACGTGACTCGACTCTCATTTCTTGAATTGACCAAAGTCATGACACCAGCACAGCCACATCAATTTTTGTTCGACCCGGTCTTCTTTAATCAATCCACTTTCGACACTCACCTCCCCGAACTGAGTTACATTGAGAGAGACCATGACGGTATGGAACTTTGCGTTCAGATCCATCCGAGGACTAATTCATGTTTTCAGGGTGATTATACACGAGAAATTGCCCATTACGTTGTTATTGGGCCAGACCCCACATGCGCCACCCTCGAGATTATGTCGTTCACTGGCGCTGGACGTTCGGCACCAGGTCTAGTCCTGCAAATCAAGAACACTGTAGCTCAAGAACTAAACCATGCTAGTACGTCAATGCTCGAAATTTTCAAAGCCAATCTTTCTGCACAGGAGTGGGCGGCTTTGGAGAATGGTTTTGCGCCTGCTATCCCGTCGAATAGCCTTAGTGATTTCGAAGAGGTTAACAAGGTATGGCCCAGCGGATTCTTGCTGAAACGCCCCTCGTTCATTATCAGGGTAAGGCCCAGTAGGTACTCATTCAGCTTGTTTCCATTCAACCCGACTGTACTTTTGCCCCCCCTAGGTCTACCTGCTGTACCCAAGTCGAGGCAAGATGTATCTTCGATTGTCAAAGGGGTTATCCCTGGGCAAGGTTGGTGGATTCATTTGTTTCGACGGAGTTCTAAACAGCTTCAGCTACCCTAGTCCAGTTACAGGAGTTGAATCCTCTTGAACCCGTCAACGCATCGTCTTTCGCCAAACTCTCCGAATTTAGGAAACATCATAGCACTGATGTCAACGGCCGCCCTCACAAGAAAGTCGGACCTTCCATTGGCCTATTTCATCCTGTCTTCGACGCCTTCCTCGCTGGCTTGGATTCCACTCAGGAGGTTCCCAATGAGAAACTCAAGACTATACTCAGACTACTCGAAGCATCACGGGCACGTAACATGTCGGAAACTAGCTCTGAAGGTCAAACTATAGCTTCCGTCCCCAAACTCAGCGAGCTTATATGCGCCGGCCTTCCTAATCTTGCGATACATGGTACGAAGGCTAGTGGAAATATCTTGGCTAGGAATGGCGCCATCTGCCTTATAATGGATGTCGAGAACAAGATTGAAATCAGTGGATCTGACCCTTTTGCACAATGGGCCGACTCTTACTCCCAGCACTGGAGCGAGGTATGTTGGTCTTTATATTCTGCAACTTATACCAACTTTTGAATATTCTAGAGTCCGCTGTATAATGTGAAGATCGCCTCCTGTTGCCCTTCGTTCATACTTGCAGCCCATGGACCATGGTTGCGTGTACTTGGCGCTATATGGCTGCAGGACCCAATCATACAACCCCTCACCCCATATCTATGGCTCGGAGACAGCTCGAACCCATGCACTGAATCGGATGACCACGTGCTGGCTCACCTCTTTTACTCCCTCTCGTCCTCAATTTCGACACTTCGTCAATTCTATGACGACATGAAACTTGGCGACGTCAATGCAGACCGGTCCGATCCCTACATTAGGCACTTCGTTAGTGGCAACAATCGCATAAATTTCAGCTACATGGATCCCGTGTCACAGAGCAAGCTCGTTTTCGAAGCACGTGTGGACCAGCTCCGTATCATCGTCAAGTATGCTGAATCCTATCACGCCGGTGCGCACCGACTCCTAGCTGAAGCTGGATTGGCCCCGAAGCTTCTTTTCGTAAGCACTGAACACGGGTTCAAGGTCGCTGGTCGCGTAATGGTTGTTATGGAGGAGGTCTTGTGTGGAACCTCGGATCAAGTTGAGTTCGTTCCCGATGAAGTGGGGAGAGACGTGGCTTTGGCGCTCCAACTATTACACGGGCAAAATATCGTTTTTGGAGACCTACGTCAACCGAACGTGATTGTCGTGCGGGATGCCGCTAGGTACATAACTGGTGGGATGCTGGTAGATTTCGACTGGTGTGGTACACACGGCGAGGCGAGGTACCCGGCCAATATAAACACGAAAATCGACTGGCCAGCGGGAGTTGGCCCATGGACTACAATGCAGAAGGAACACGATGTGCAGATGTTCATGAAGATGTTCGTCAAGTTGTTCCCGCTTTGAAGTCACCTAGTGGTTAGACGCTGGGCCGCTCCATCGTGATGAATCCGTACATATAAAGCCGGATGTATGAGATAACCGCTCGATGTATATTAATGCATAGAACCGATTGTGAACACCCTCTGACCCCCACACCCCCGAGTAGATAATGAAACCAAGAATACACGAATACATGAATATTGCAAGGCGGGCATACGCCATAGAGAAAACCCCAACTGCCGCCAAAAATCAACAACCTTGAAACCCCTTCACGTCGCCTGAAGACCGTTCCGTAGCTTTATGTTGTGAATAAGTGCCTCATGAGGCGATAAACATACTTGCTACACACTTCGGAGGACCTCCTAGGTACCTAGCAGAGATTCACCCGAATGTATGCGCTTAAGATACATCTTACTCACCTGTTTAACCTTTTTCTATCTTATGTTTTGATTCAGAAACACTGCAGCCCCCCTCTCCAGCTGTTCGACGCCTTAATATACCGTTCCTGTTCGTTGTAATACCGAGTTTACTCACGGTCTCTGGGATATGGTGTGTGGCGAGATTGTGTCAGCACAGCCACATCATTAGAAGCAAATTCTTTGTTAGGCTCGACGGATCATTGGCAATTACTACGGGATGTAATTGGCCACTCTCAAACTACACTTCCACCAAGCCGTGAATCACAAATTGAACAGCGCAGTTATGGTGGTATGTGATTCTACACCCGGTTGAAACCTGCGCATG
This sequence comes from Ceratobasidium sp. C01, assembly GCA_025200755.1. Classification (NCBI taxonomy): domain Eukaryota; kingdom Fungi; phylum Basidiomycota; class Agaricomycetes; order Cantharellales; family Ceratobasidiaceae; genus Ceratobasidium; species Ceratobasidium sp. C01. The sequence continues at coordinate 4,298 of JANWGL010000911.1, forward strand.
TCTAGACTAATTCCTCTCTGCAGAATACCTACACACGACAAAGCGCAATATATGTCATTGTTCGGCCAGGCGTGGGTGCCATCAGCGGCGTTGTATCGTTCGCTGACGATGAAATTCCGTTATCGGGAGTAGTTGTTCACCTTAAGGACGCCGTAGCTCAACGAATCAAGTTGACGACATTTCGACACTTGAATTCTACAAGGCCAATCTAACCTCCCTGGAGTTGTCGGCCTTGGAGGACAAGAACGAGCCACCTGGGATAGATACAACCCTAAGGCTCTCTGATTTTCAAAAGATACACCAGATTTGGCCTGACGGTTTCTCAATGAATACTCCTGATTTCATTGTTAGAATAAAGTCAGGTCGGTCGCTGTTGCTCTGATCGTCGCCTGACGTGAACTAGACTTTGTCTCTTATAGATACACCTTCTGTTGCTGCGTCAAAGAAAAGATCTACGGTTGCGAAAATGCAGACACATAAGGAAGGTTCAGTACCTACTTTATTTCAACAAAGTCCCGTGTCGCTCAATTCGCTTTAGTCCAGTCGCGGGTGCTCGAGGCTCTCGAAAGCGCCGACTCATCCACGCTGGCCAAACACTCCGAGTTCCAGCAACACCAACTCACCGATAACGCATTCCTCAACGGTCGTCCTGAGGAGAAAGCTGGACCTTTCGTCGGACTATTTGATCCTGTTTTCGATTCTTTCGTAGCTGGCTTGGATCTGACTCAGGAATTTTCCTTGGAGATGCTTCCATCTCTTGTCGAGCTGCTCGATGCATCACAGGTCAATTACTCTTTGGGGAGCGATCGAACCCAAGCCATTATCCCTGAACTCAACAAACTATTACATGCCAACATTATGGTTCGCGAGGCAAAGGGGACGAAGGCCGATGGGAGTATCTCGGCTACGAACGGCGGTATCTGCCTCATAATGGAAGTCAAGAACGAGATCGGAACTGGCGGATGTGATCCTTCCATACAAGGGGTCATTGCTTACGCCAAGTATTGGGGCGAGGTAGGCCAGCCTTTTCAATCCGTAAACCATATTGATGTTCAAACACCCTAGAATACTATGGCTTTTAGAAGGGTCGCATCCTGCTGCCTGTCGTTTATCCTCGCAATCGCGGGGCCTTGGATGTGTGTGCTGGGTGCCATAATGCTAGACCGCCCGATTATTCAACCCCTCACCCCATATCTCTGGCTCGGGACCACATCTAAACCACGTACCCAGCTCGATGACTTTCAGTTGGCCAGGGTTTTTTCTTCCCTCTCGTCCTCGATTTCAACCCTCCTTGGTGACTACGCCAAACACACCCCTGGACGCGTCAATGTAGATCCGTGGCGGTTCGATCCCTACATTAGGCACTTCACTATTGGCGAGAAACGCACAACACTCACTTATGGCGGTCCGGTGTCACCCAACAAGCTGGTTTTCCGAGCATTCACCGAGGGTGGGCTCCCGGTCATCGTCAAATTTGCTGAATCTTATAATGCGGACGCACACCGACGATTAGCCGAAGCTGGATTGCCCCCGGAACTTCTGTTCGTGAACACTGAGCACGAAGATCAGCCCAAGGTCGCCGGCCGTTTGATGATTGTGATGAAGCCAGTCAAAGGCGAGCGTCTGGATAAAAGCGAGCCCGCTCCTCAATGTGTGTGGGAGGCCGTCTCTTCAGCGCTCAAGCTCCTACACGACCAAAATCTCGTCTTTGGAGACTTACGGCGTGCAAACGTGATGACCGTACGGGATGTCAATAGAGAGACAATCGGCGGGATGCTAGTAGATTTCGACTGGTGTGGTACACACAACGAAGCGAGGTACCCGAACAATATAAACATGGAAATCGACTGGCCAGCAGGAGTTGGCCCGGGGACTACGATGCGAAAGGAGCACGACGAGGAGATGTTTACCAGGATGTTCGGCAAACCGTTCCCGCTTTGAGACTACGCGGTAGTTACACGACGAGCCGGCAATCGTGAGGAGTCCGTACACATAGAGCTGGGCGGATATGGTATACAGTGCTGTGTAGAGCTGGGTGCGAACATCTTCCGCTCCCCCGTACTCGAGAGTAGACAATAAGACCAATTATATGCAAATATTGTAAAAGCGAGCGTACACCAGAGAGAAATCCACCAGCCACCCCAAAATCAACCGCCTCGATACTGTGTCACGTACTCATCTCGACGTCAACGCTCTCATCAGTGCCCGCCGGTATCCGCTCATCTTCTGCACCCCCAGTCCCAAAAACTTCGCGGTACAAATTTCCGAGTTCCACGCTCAGCGGTAGAACTGCCGCCGCTTTCCGCTGCCTCTCATCAACATCCTCCCCTCGATGTTGTCTTTCCCGTTGGCGAGCAAGGAAATACAGGTAATCCAGGCTATGTTTGGGCTGGCGGGATTGAGCGCGGGGCGTGTCGATTGGGGCGCCGGAAAACCAGAGGAGTTGGTTTGTGTGAGGGTCCCGGTCAAAGTGTTTGACTACAAGGCCAACTGATGTGAGCGTAGCATATATGGACAGAGGACTCGTGACGTACCGGTTTCTTCAGGAAGCACTTCCACGACAGATGCCTGCGCAACGGCTGGTCCACCAGCGGCAGTAATAATGCTCCGGTCCTTCTGTGGGCCAAGAGCCGCGTTCGCACCATGCCCACCACGCTTTTTCAAGCCCCCAACGCCCTTCAAGAACGGGCTCGGATGCTTCCTCGGGACTACGGGCTTGTTGTTGGCGAACTTGACGATGGGCATATACTCCCAACCACTGCCGCTCGCGCCCGCCCCCTCTCCGCCAGCCTTGCGCAACCCTTCGGGAATACAACTCGACCAGTTCTTGATTTTCGCAAAGCTCTTGGCGCTAGCGTCGTATCGACTTTCACAGACGTATAGAGGGCGCCCAGGATACCACATCGGCGCACTAGGTCGCCCCCGTATATGCTTCGGAAAGAACTGGCACGCGACTGGCTCGATTATATCTTGAGGAGAGCTTGTATTTGTATAACCCGTTTTGAATACCTCTCTCTCCCAAAACGATCGTGTTGCGCTATGCACTGTCTGCAATACCGGGTCGACTTGTTAGCCAAAAAATGAAGTGAATACGCAAGTCTACTTACTTGTTCGGGCCGCCAGTACCAGGTTAGGCTGAGTGTTCTTGTTGAATCGACCCTATTAAGCGATGTGAGCCCAATGAAATACCATATCGAGGTATCGGTAATAGTACCTTTCTATTCGTTGAATCTGCGCAACGACCGGCTTTGATGGCGCCTCCTTATTCGCGAGATGTACCCAGTCGCCTGGGTGGTATGTGATACCCTTATATGTGACTGAATCCTGGGCTTCAGCCGTTGAAGTACTAGGTGATGTTACGTCAACCTGCATATCTTCTTGCTTGAGGGAAGTGAGAGATTGCCAGAGCGTCTAATCCTGGCAAGTCAATACCTAACGCGAATACATGGATTGTTGCTCAAAGACATACCTGCAGGATCAACACGCGGCCATATGAGAATGTGCCTTCCTCGTGCCATTTCCTCGCTTTCTCGAACAACCGAGACAAGTCCATGTCGAAATCCCGGGGTGAGGCGTATGCTCGTGCTTCGACTTTTTTCTAGAACAATACGTTATATTTCGGAATAAGCACCAACTGCCATAACCTTACCTGTACAAGCGAGAGCGACATTGGGTTCTACCGAAACACTTAGAACGGTTTGAACCCCATGATTCCGAAGTACTCACATCGAAAGACAAGGTTTTATTCGTCGTCTCTTCGGGTATACACTCCAACGCATTGATCGCTCGGTCACCTCTAGATTAAGGCTTGAGTAACGAAATCTTCAGCCGTGCAAGTACTTACCCAGAGTCCTTGAGCTCACTGAGCTCATTTAGAATTGACCTATACTTCTCGACTGTATCACCGTCCCCAGATAGTTCCATCCACCCCTCCGGTCCTGGTCCCGGATATCGAGGTAGAGTCGACTCAAGTTGAGAGACAAGTTCGTCGCCCTGCTTATCACGAACCAAGCCTGCAGCTGCGTCCTCCTCCTGTTCCACAGGTGCAGGTACAGGTGGTGCAGGAGATCGAGTAACCGGGAGAGGCTGTGGGACGGAGAGAGAGACCGGGGTCGGTTGAGTGATTGGCACAGCAACTTGCGGGACAAGGTTGGGTTGTAGTGGTTGTTGATACTGGGGGAGTGTCGGTTGCTGTGGAGCTGGGGTGAGTGTTGTAGGACGAGACATGCTGGGGGTTGGCGCGTTGACTTTCTTGGGTAGTCGGATCGTAGGGGTTCCTGGAGGGCCGGCGTCGCGAGTTCGGGGTGCTCTGGAGGTTTGCCGAGGGGGAGCAGGGATGGGAGCCTCCACTTCAGGCTCAATTTTTGGCAGAGTTCCAGCCGACACAGCAGCCTCCCATTCCTTGTTCAAGATACCCTACAAGCACGATTCGTCAGGATTCATGGACGCCTTAAGCGGAGTGATATAAATACCTGGAGTAGCCGCGCGTCATTGCTGATTGTCGAGTTTTCCTCGTTAAAGTGAATCCTTTTGAGGGAAACGTTAGTCGAAATAAATACAAAGATATCCGGCTTACGCATTAGCAAAAACCAATTCTAGGTCGGAATGGATATCGTGTGCCGCTCTGTACTTGGATTTATCCAGCTTGTCCTGTAGGATAGAGCCGGTGAAATGTCTAAGTAGAGCGGACAGGGAGCGAGCTAACCTTGATACCATGCAAAGAACGAGGTTCGGGGATCACTTTGTAATAGTCAGCCCAAGTGACCTTGTCGGGCAACTCCTTGAACATCTCAGACAACAACCGGCTTTTGATTTTATACGTATAAAGCGCCTCGAAAACCTTCTCCGCAGCCTTTTGTTGTTCCCCCGGGAGCGGCATTTTGACTTCAAAACAACGAGACCAGCAGCAAGAATTGGTGAGAGCAAGGAGCAACAAGTTCACGTGATCGCGAAGCAGCGCTCAACACGTGATCGACTGGACTTGACCAAATTCTACTTAACTCCGTACTTAATGAGCTCTAATTTGGCAGGAGATCACAACACGGAATCGGGAAGCGCAACATAATATTGACATATGAGAACACGGAGTAGTGCATGCAAACATAACATGGCAACAATATATCCCCTCTCCGTCACCAGACCCACCCCACCCCTAAAACTCCCATTTTATATCCATTCCATCATCCAAAATGTATGCAGGTCCAATCACGTACGTACAGTCCCTTGCGCTTTCAGTTGACATATTTCAATCGGGCATAAACTGACCCCATATATCCGTGCTCTTGGCTTTCATAAATCAGTCTCCGCACATCTATAATGCCCAGATTTTGACGGTTGCGTCGTGTCCGCCAGAGACGAGGTAGCGGTCGATATAGCGTAGCCTCTCGACAGGACCACGATGGCCGTTGACGGTCAGTGCGGTGAATTGTTGTGATGTGCGGTTGTAGATCTGCAAATTAGGATTATGCGAGTTATGGACAGCGATGACCGTTAGTTCAAGCAATCATCTTAGGTTCATACCACGCACCTCAACCCCAGTATCCGAAGCTGCAACAATCTTCCGCGTATCAAACTGCACATCGCCCACACCATGCCCGCCCACTGGTCCCAAACCCGGATTTTGTACACTTGGCCCAACACCCGAAAAGTCGCTGACGCCCGAGCTCAGTCCGAATTCAGCTGCGGCAGCTTGGCGTGAAGCGCCAAAGCGGAGGAGCTCAACGGTGCGACCGCCAGAACGAAGATCCCAGACACGGACGGTGCCGTCGCGGGCGGAGGAGACCACGTGGAGCTCGTCGAATTGTACGGCAGTAAGGGGAGCGGTATGTCCGAGGAGAGTACGATGGGCCTGGCCGGTACGCACTAAGAAATGTGAAAACGGGAGCCAGGTGATAGGGGGAGAGGAGAGACAAGTAAGAGAGCACAAGTACATTCGTCAGGTGGCTATCACTCCAATTTACCAGGAACACTTACTGTCCCACATGCGCACTGCACCGTCGGCACTTCCACTCACAAGCGCATACCCCCAGAACTGCAAACCCCCCACAAACCTATCATCCTGGTCTGCCACGACATTCGACGAAAAGTCATATCTGTCCCAAATAAACGTGTTAGGTCAGACACAATCAAGCTCCAAGGGATTACATAGGAATCAGATACGTACGGTGTGTCCACAAACTCGCTAACGTCATTACCAGCGGGATGCGCGATTGCCCAAAGGATATCCATGGTGAGAACACACTGGCCGGTCGTAACGTCCCATTGTCTGATGGTCTTGTCTGATGCGCCAGTCACCTGAGCGAATAAATGTCAGTAATCATGAATAAAGTTCTCACGAGCTCATATAAGCAATATAAACATAAACGGCAGATGACCCGCAGAGATCAAACATCCCAGTAACCAGCCGACAAGACTCACCATACACGTATCTTCGAAATACAGGGACGTAACCGCCTTCGAATGCCCCTCCAACACCCTCACGCATCCTGTCTCCGGCTCCTCACTCGCATCACTCGTACTCTCCCTCTCCAAATGCAC